>JAEIFV010000848.1:0-133882 GCA_018904265.1 Lordiphosa collinella | reverse complement strand
TGGATACCTCCGGCCTTGGCATGCAAATTTTGTTCATATCTTTGGTTTGAACTAGAAGCAGAGAGCATTGAGCTTGGTCAGTTTGAGGTATCATATAGGAAAGTGCAACACAAGACAAGAGACCAGTGGGCACTTAGTTGTAACAAACTCCCATACCCGTTTGGGGTTCAGTAATAGATACAGCTCAAGTGACACAAAAATTGAACCAAACCAGATTGCAATTGTTCGTTATTTTTTTTAAAAAGCTCAATTGAAAAACGCAAATGTGTAAGGTCCAGTTTTTGTTGAATCCTCTGTGGATTATTCTAGGTCATTCCCCTCAGAAATAAACAAAACATTTTTGTATTTTATTTGTTTTTTTTTACGGGTGGACACATTCCATGACTGTTTGTTGTGCCCGCTATGACCATACACACACACACACACACACACAAATATTTGCGCCTAAAAGCGGCACTCTGACTCTGGCACGTTCACCGCATTTGCGCCAGTTTCAGTTTTGCAGCTTTCAGCATTGCGATGGCATCGGAATTGGAATTGGAATTGCCAATTTACATGCATATGCGCCACAACGCACTTCATTCATGCCATTGCTGAGGCGGTCAGTGGTGGGGGGGGAGGTGTGTCTGTAGTTGTGACCCATACTAAGTAGCTGGACTGTGCTGCTCTCCTTTCTGTTTTTGTTTTAGTATTTTTTATGGTTCGCAACAATTACGTTTTACGAGCACCGTACAGCAGCAAAGTGTCCGGGGTGTTGCGTAACTGAAGGGCCTTTAAAAGGCGCGACAAATTCATTTACCACCTTAGTCTCAACCCAAATTAACATTAGCATAATAAATGATCGAAAGTTCGAGCCATAATCGGTTGGGTGCGAAAGCAAATGATAAGGAATGCTTCGACTCAGATGCAAGAGTAAATGTGAAGTTTTCCTGAAGTTGGTTCGAGAAAAAGTGCTCCATTCTGTTTCCAGCTATGCTAAGATTCCACTCAGTCATAACTGTCGAAAAGCAAGTGGGGATAAGCAAATTAAGTTGTGGTCCGAAAAGTGCTGTGTTTTCTTGTCTCGTAAGCCTATACATTAGTACGCTAAGCAAATCCCATACAAACGTTCTTCTCCCTTTTTATCATAGTAAAACAACTTCAATTATGACAAGATTAATACCAATGTTCGTATGATTATTGAGAGTTGGGGCAGTCGCTGCCGACTGCGGGCAGCCGGCTTTAAAAGGAGTGCCTGGTCGGCCTGACACTTTACTTAGTGCGCAGCATCGGTCTAGACAACACCTTGGAGTAGAAGATCTACCTGAAATTCTCAAAACAACTTTAAATTATTTGATTACTTGTTAAGATTAGTACGCAATTTTGATGAAAATTTTTTCTTTTTACGTAATTGTACAAATACAAATCTTGTGCTATAAAGCGCAAAGAGCCTGCAGAACGCGTGAAGAACAATAAAGAAGAGCAAAAAAACAGACATCCCTCAACTTCTATCAGAAGTTGCAATCACCAGCGGATGATTCTCCACAGCAAAGTATTCTGCCTGAAAACAATGACAAGGCACCAGACAAGTTCTTCTTACTTCTTATTTGGCCCGATATTTCTATCAGAACCGTTTGACGGTCTCGGCCGCTGTTATTAATGCCCGCCACTCGCCTCTGTCTTGTGCGAGCTGGCACCAGTTGTTCAGTTTAATCGCCTCAATATCTTTCAGCACCTGTTTTTCCCAACTAAGATTCGGTCGTGCTAAGCTCCTGCTTTCCCTAATTCGTTCGCCTTCCGCCTGTACACATTTTTTACTGGAGCTTCTTCATCCATACGAGTAACATGTCCAAGCCAGCGCAGCCGCTGTTGTTTTATGTGCTTGACTAGATCAGTGGAACTCATCGTCAACTTTTACAGATCCATAAATCCTCCGAAGAACTTTTCTCTAGAACACGCCGATCGCCTCCTCATCCACTGTTGTTAATGTCCATGCTTCTGCGTCGTATTGCAGGACTGGGATAATAAGCGACTTGTATAGCGCAATTTTCGTTTTTCGAGAGAGGGCTCTGCTCTTGAACTCCTTACTAACCCCGTAGTAACATCGGTTTGTAAGAGTTATTCTTCTTCGGATCTCCAGACTGATGTTGTTGTCGCTGGTAGTCATCGTTCCGAGGGTAAACAAAGTCCTTTAAAACGTTGAAGTTGCGCGCTAAGACTAGGAACTTCGTCTTTTCCTCATTTACCGCTAAGCCCATGAGTTTTGACTGCTTCTCAATCTCTGAAAACGCCCTGTCATCGGCATATGCAAGTAGCATTACATCTTTATAAAAGATGGTGCCCGATCTGTTAGCATTTGGGCACTGGCGCAGTATATATTCCACCAGCGACAAAACTTCATGTATCCTAATTGTAGTCCTAGAAGCACAGCTACGACTTTCAAGTCTTCGCAAATTTGCCATTGTTGTTCATTATTCTTAATATGAACCAAAAAGGTTTTTCATATTTACATATGACGCTTTTTCTAATGAACAGCGTGACCAATTGGAATTGAAGGTGCGATATTTCCGTTATGTAGCAGAATAGCTATTAGACTTAGCTTCGAACTATCTATAAAGAGTCCCCATTCGAATTATATGTAATGTTAATGGCATCCATTACAAGTCGCTTTTCATTCCCAGTCCTGCTATACGGCGCAGAAGCATGGACAATGTCATCAAAAGATGAGGCGGCAATTGGCGTTTTCGAGAGAAAAGTTCTTCGGAGGATCTATGGACTTCTAAACGTTGGCGGCGAATTTCACATCCGAATGAATAGCGAACTGTACGAGCTCTAAGGGGACACTAAGCTTGTCCAGCGCATAAAACAGCAGCGGCTGCGCTGGATAGGTCATGTTTCCCGTATGGATGATAACGCTCCAGCAAAACGGGTGTACAGTCGGAATGCGAACGGAGTTTGGAGGCAATCCCGGGCGGGGTCGACCGAAGCGGGGATGTCGCGACCAGGTGCAGGGAGATATTGCGGGCTGGGTGTGTCCTCCTGGTGGAATGTCGCTCGGGACAGAGGCGAATGGCGGGCATGGTGGCAGCGGCAGAGACCGTAAAACGGTTGTGATGATTTTATGACCATCGATGCCAAAGAAGAAGAATAGCACCCATTAATCCACTGACATCTTTACAATAGGCTAGGCTTTCCAGCACTTTCAAAATATTGCGACAAAACTTCATGTATCAAGTCCTTTTGCCTATTGCGGATAGATTAAATAGTACTAGGTGGGCCAAAAGAAGTCATCCGATGTTGTTTGGCTTTCTTTTTTTCTAAATAATAAAAAAAATATATTCTGTTTTTTGATTATATTTATTTGAACCTTTAGAATTTTATTGGTCATTTCGAGAAGATGATATCGGCCAAATGGGCGCCGTTACAATTGATTGCCATACGGGCTCGTTTTATGGCATTTTTTCATCACCTCGGCAAGAATTTCGGGCAGCAGATTCTCGCACTCGTGTCGAATGTTGTCCTTGAGGGCTTCCAGGTCCCGGGCTTGGTTACGTAACGAGTTTGCACGACAAAACCCCACAAAAAAAGTCTGGAACGGTTAAATCGGGCGATCTTGCAGGCCAGTGCAAATCGCCAAAACGAGATGAGGCGACCCCGGAACACCGCCTTCATAATGTCGGTGGTGGCTCGCGCAGTGTGTGCCGTTGCTTCGTCCTGTTGGAACCACATGTCCTCCATTCGTAGTTCGTCCAATTGCGGCAGAAAAACCCCGGTTAACATGACCCTTTAACGCGCACCGTCCACTGTTGTCGTTTGACCAGCGGCGTTCTCGAAAAAAAATGGCCCGATGACTCCTCCAGCGTGAACACCGCACCATGCAGTCACTTTGAGCGGGTGTAATGGCTTCTCGTGCATCACTCGTGGATTCGGTGCCCCAAAAGCGATAGTTTTGCTTTGTTTACGTACCCGCTGAGGTGGAAATGAGCCTCATCGCTCATTATGATTTTGGTCGAAAAATCGTCCATTTCGTCCTCGAGATTGAGGATGGCTTGGGCGTAGGTTACACGAGTTTGGCGGTCGACAGGCAGCAGCTGATGCACGGACTGGTCTTTGTACGGGAACATGCGCAGGTCTTTGACCAAAATTCGCCTTAGGGACGACCGGGCGACAGCTCGACATCCTCGGCAACAGCGGCGATATTCACGGCCGAACGGGCGCTCCGGGGCCGGCCACTCTTGGCAACGTCTCGTGTGGTCCCATACTCTTCAAGGTTGGTGGCCAAACGGCGCAGTGTTTGCGCAGTCGGTGTATGGCGGCCGGAGAATCTGCGACGGAATTCGCGCTGCGCCAACACCACAGCCGAATTGTTACGCAAAAAAATAGTCACGATTATTCCGCTTTCTTGGGGAGTATATCGATCCATGGCTTGTTCACTTGTATTCTACATCTGTCTAGTCCACAAATGTCAAAACAGATCTGACTATGGCGGCTATTTGTAAAAATAAGAGCATCTTCCAATAGGGTGACTTCTTTTGGCCCACCTTGTAGTTCCACTTTTTAAAGGGTTCCTTTTGTGGGTCAACTAGAGGTTAATTTTGAACATTTTTTTGACCAGGTTTAATGTAATCGAAAAATCAATGAATATTATTATTGTACATTTCAATAAACATTTAGTGACGCCAATGTTTTATCAAGTAGCCTTTTTAAAATTCCTATAAAATTTTTTGTGGAAATCTAGTTGTCCTCCCTTAAATTTAATTCTTGATTTTCGGGCTTAACATGCTGTAACTTTGCTTATGTTCTTTACAAAAATGCAAACAAATTTCCATAATTAGTGCACATGTTAATCTATATGGTTTCTATAAATATCCGACAAAACCAATGGCTTGTATTGTAGCAGGTGGTTTAGTTTGACAAAATTGCTATAAATCAAGTAAAATTTGACTTTGAAGGACAATTTTGACATTTTTCTCAGCTGCATTGATATGTTGACTATCCTAGAGGCTTCGTAAAATCAAAAATTAATGTTTAGTGTGGCCTACAAAAATTCTAAAACGGTCCAAAGAATGACACGGAAACGAAAACTAAGTTATGACTTTGACCTTTCAACTCGTATTGTCTACATAGTTAAAGATGCTCGGGATACTCACAAAAGGTCTCAATTTTTAGAACTGTGTAATCAATATTTTTTCAAGAATATCTTGAGTTCATTTCAATTGTTTTTTTATATCTGGAACTCAAACTTTTTTCAGACTAAGTCATCGCTGACGATTTATTTTATTGAAAAAGATATACGAAAATAGGTAACACTGCGTATGAGTGATTCAAAAAAACTTTAAATTCTCCGCGTGCCACTTCAAGCTCAGTTCTTTTTTTAGTTTTATTTTGTTCATCTATTACACGGTGTGACAAAAAAAAAACTTCTAAACTTTGGGGGGGGGGAAAAAGGGGGTTGTAATAAAAATAAAAAAATTTTTTGGGATAAAATATTTTTTTTGGGGGGAAAAAAAATTTATAAAAAAAAAAAAAACACCCTTTTTTCACCCCCCCCCCCCTTTATACACCAATAACTTCGTCATATATCAATTTTTTTTCTTTTTTAAAACGATTAAGAAAAGAAGAAATTTAGGTCTTTAAACATACCATATATGACTTTACAGGTTTCAGTTCTTATCTTGGAGTATTTGCTAGGTAAACCAACTTTTTTTAATTTGTTGATTTTGATGACGTTTTTGAACACCATTCGGTGAGTAATTCCTTAAATTTGTTTTATTTTTTATTAAGAACACATCTTCATGGTTAAAACTTGTGCCTATTTTTTAAAATCGGTCAATAATTAGCAAAGTTATTAAATGTTTTCGGATAACGAATTTTCCGCAATATGTTGAATTATTTTTTTTTAAAATTTTCCCTTTTTTAAAACGAAGTTTGATAAGTACATGAACCTGTCTGTAAACCTAACCTTACACTTTGAAACGACTCTGGCCCCCGGACTGAACCTTAAAGAGTATATTAGAGGTTTGCAGCCTTGACATAAAATCTAGAGGAAGAAGATGCCATTTGGTGTTAAGCGCCTCTCTAACATATTTTAGCACTTCTCTGTACTTTGTGTAAAATGATAATTTCCCAAGTGCTGGTCACCAAAGAGTTTTTTTTTTTCTTAATTTCTCTTAAAATCTGCTTAACTGTATAGGTCCAAAGATGGATAATGTATACTCCAACCTAGAACAGACATTCTCTTTTTTAATTTATTATACAAAATCCTCGCTTAATATTGTTTGCTCTGCGTCGAAAGTGCATTTAACAAATGACAAACTCTTATCGTGCGCTGCCAAAGAGTTTCATTTTATGCACAATTGTCGCTTCTTTATGCCCGGTTGTCGCTTTAGATTTTCCGCTCAGGCACTGCTGCTGCTGCTGCTGCGAGTGCGAGTCAATTTTCCATCCTGTAAATGAACCTGGTGTCTGACTTCCACTTAGTGTCTGTGTGTGTGTGTCTGTCTGTTTGCAGGTCTCATTAAGCATATCCATTCTGCTGTCGCTCACCGTGTTCTTCCTGCTGCTGGCGGAAATCATTCCGCCCACGTCGCTGGTGGTGCCGCTGCTGGGCAAGTTTGTGCTCTTCACCATGATATTGGATACATTCAGGTGAGTCATAAATGCTGCCGGCAGGAGGGAAAAAAAGAACCAGAAAATATACTAAACTGACCGCCTAATTGTTGGTAAACAAAAGTCCAAGCCGGAGCGCAACAGGACCTCGCCTCAAAATGATGTAATTAAGGACGCCCGCCCTCATCCTTTGTGCTTGCGGGGGGGTTTTTTATCTTCCTCGCTCGCCTTGCTAATTAGACATGGGCGTCGAAAGTTAATTACCCAGTCACCCGACGACTCACACTTTATCTTCTGCTCTGCCTCCTTTATAGCATCTGTGTGACCGTGCTGGTGCTGAACATCCACTTTAGGTCACCGCAAACTCACACCATGGCACCCTGGGTGCGTACGGTGTTCATCAATCAGCTGCCACGTTTTCTGGTCATGCGTCGGCCGCTCTATCCGATCAGCGAAATGATGTGAGTAGAGCTGGGTAGCTGGGAGCTGGGCCCAGAATGATTGACGCTAATGGGAAAACATTATTTTGTGTATTTGTAGCAAATCCTCGCGCCGTTTGATGGTGCGCACCTGCAATGGACTTGAACTGAGGGATCAAATACCACCGTTGCCACCACCCGTGGCCTTGTCGCGGTAAGTGCTAAAGTCCTGACTTCCGGTTAGACCCCAAGTTCATTTGCTTTCCCCCCTCCTTCTCCAGCATGCACCACAGCCCAAAGACAACATCGCGCAGCACCTCGCCGCATCTGCAGCATCGAGTACAAACCCTAAATCTAATGGACGAATTGGGTGGTCCGGCCAGCTGTGGCATGAGCCTGGGTATGGGTGGTGGTGCCTCTACCATAACGGGCCACCTCAGCTCACTGTATCCACCCACCATATCTACATTGAATCAACAGACCTCGACCACATCCTCGCTGATTGATGCCCAGTATCACAATCAATACCAACAGACGGGCGGCTCGCTGCTCGATCATCCGCTGACGCCCACAAAGTTCCGCCAGACCACATCCACCTCCAGCCAGACGGGTCAGAATGGTGGTGGTGCGAATCCACATCATCAGCATTATGGTGCTGGTGCCGGCAAATCATCCTCCACCTCGACGCTGGCCCACCAACAGCAGCAGCAGCATCTATACCGTCAGCAGTCCAGCTGCTCGGCCAACTTTTCACCACTGCCGCATCAGGCCCACCAGGCACATGCGTCGACCACCACCAGTGATTTGGCCATGGGCGGCAATGGCAATCCCAATGTGATAAAATCCACAACAACAGTTAATTCAGTGGCCACCGCCTCGACGCTGGCCGATTCCTGTTGCAGCGGCACCATCCAAATGCATCAGGGCCTGGGCACCGGTGCGTCCTGTCAATCCTCAGAGTTGCTGCAGCAGCATCGGTCCACCAACGGCACTGGTGCCGATCGAGGTGGAGCAAGTACCTCGGCGGCAGCAGCAGCCGCAGCGGCGGCGGCTGCGTCATCAATTGGTACACCACCGCCACCACCGCCGCCAGCGGCCTGTGATATACTGCCCGCCTGTCAGCGCGAGGGCGGACCACATTGCTGTTCGGGGCGTGGCAATGTGAGACAGCGCTGGCACACCTGCCCGGAGCTGCACAAGGCCATGGACGGGGTGAACTATATAGCGGATCAGACGCGCAAGGAGGAGGAGAGCACAAGGGTAAGTGAAGTCGGCAGAAGAGTGGCAACTTCATCTGATAAGTTCCCTCATTAAACGAAGCTTAACGCCGCATTTACACTTTTGCTTGTCCGCTTCCACTTGAGGTCATATTTGCCCAGTGTGTCAGTGTCTTAGAAGCTACTAGAAAAGCCGCTTAGCAGAGTCCCAATAAATTAGAGCCGCCTTACACCGGATTTATGAGAACGATAGCCTAATCGATAGCCTTAAAATGAAGGGGAATGCCATAAACACTATGTAGTTGTGTGTCGCCTCCACCCCCCCCTCACCCCCACTCGCCCCTCGCCACACCATGTGGCGACTCAGAGAGAGCCAAAAGTTTTAATGACTTTTCATGCCTCAAGCACCACATCATCCATAATGAATGTATAGAACAAAATGCCAATAAGAGTATTTTATTAAAATTACGCACACATTCATCCATTATTGGAATGTCCTCATGCTGCTGGGGACAGGACAGTACAGGACAGCACAGGACACGACTAGACGGACTGAGGACAAAGGACAACGACACTTAGTTATGCGAGGCCAGACAACTGCAAACACTTCTCGCCAAGCCATGGGTCAGTCACGCTCCTTGTGATTGAATTCTTCAATGAATTAGGTTAATCGAATTGAGCCTCGAATTGAGTAAATTATTTGAATCGATTTACCACAAGGCCAAAAGTCTCCACCCAAATAATTCTTTCGGTATTTGAAAGCAAATTAAGCTTGCTTTCTTTCCAACTCGGAATCTTTTTGGTTGCTGGAAATTTAAAATAAGTTCAATCGATCTTCTAAACCAGCAAGCTACTTAAATCATATAGGCCTTGCTGAAGATAGACTGCTTTCAGAATAGCAATTACAACTTCAACTTACACGGAAGGAATGCAAAGTAGTGAAGGGACATGTGAACAGAAGAGAGAACCAGATTAACCCAGAGGGTCGTTTGAGTTAACCTAAAAAAATATCCGAAAAATATATTTGAAGAGTAACGAAGAAAAGTATTCCTTAATATCTATTTTGTCCCCTTCAAAATAATTCCACTCGGATGTACTGCATTTATGCCAATGTTTCTTTCTATACTAAGAAAAAAAATTATTTTTTGTGACCTGGTATAGCTCCTCCTTCGATGCTGTCTTTATTGCCTCAATCGTGTCATAGCGTAGTCCTTTCATTGGTCTCTTTAATTTTGAGAACAGAATAAAAGTCAAAAAGTTTTAATTTCCTCTTACTTTCATATTGAACTATCGATGTAGGCAGAGACTACCAGAAACTAAATTGAAAGGCAAACCATTAAAGCGGAGGGCCCGGAATTGAATCCATTTATGAGCAATTTGCCACCTAGTAGTCCGTTGCGTCCTCATAGCTCGATTCATTATATGAGTTAAAGCTAAATTGAATGCATTTTGCTGTTGCTGATATCCTTTTAATAATGTAAAATCGTACACTCAGAAAACAGTTCCTTTTAAATCTACCGAAATCAAGCCCATTCGTTGACAAAAGTTAAAAACATTTTGTGCTTACTTTATGAATGTTTTCCGTAATTTTTTCTTTTCCGCTTTTTGAAGTAGCCACGAAATTCTTGATTTCCGCACGAAATTCAAGATTTAAGAACAACTCGAGCTAGATTTGGGATTAAATCGGGATTGATTTAAGCATATAAGGAACTGAACTGAGTGCGCAACAGGATGGAATTAAGTGGAAAAATACGGGAAGTTAACTGCGGCTCGGCAGAAGTTTTGTATACCCGTGCAGCTTCCACTGAAAACAAAAAAGTTTTTCTAACAGAGACTACTTTTTGGACCTTACTTTTCTATGGGATCTATAACCCATTTAAAACAAAAAAGTTGTTCTCACTAGAACTTCTTTTTCATCCGATCATTCATACTGCAGCTATATACTATAGTCATCCGATATTGATAAAACTTTGTAGAAATGTGTTTAAGTATATAAAATAAGAATATGCCAATAAAAAGGACGTTTTCTATAATAACAAAAAGTTTTCCTCACTCGAACTAGTTTTTCGACCGATCGTTCCTATGGGAGCTATATGCTATTGTCATCCGATTTCGACCAAACTTTGTAGAATTGTGTAAAAGTATATAAAATAAGTGTATGCCAATGACAAGGACGTTTTCATTACAAACAAAAAAGCTTTTCTCACTAGAACTAGTTTTTCGACCGATCGTTCCTATGGCAGCTATATGCTATAGTCATCCGATCCGGCCGGCTCCGACAAATGTGCAGCGTATATGTATCAAAAGACTTCGTCCAAAGTTTGGTGAGGATAGCTTTAAAACTGACGGAGGAGATAGCATAGAAACAGACAGACGGACAAGGCTAAATCAACTCAGCTCGTCATGCTGATCAAGAATATATATACTTTATGTGGTCGGAGATGCTTGCTTCAATGCGTTACAAACATCCGCACAATTTTATAACACCCTCTGCAAGGGTATAATAAAGATCTGTCAAATCTTAATAAAGGGTGATTTTTTAAGAGCTATAGGAAAGTTTTTCAAAAAAAAAACATAAAACTCAGAAAAATGCATGAAATCTTTATTTGAATCGATAGTACGGTCCATATAATTTAATGTTTGAAGATTATTTCATGCAAATGTTGACCGTGACTGCGCCTCAAATGGTCCATCCGCTTCGTCCAATTTTGGCATACTCTTTCCAACATTTCGGCCAGTATTTTACGAATAAATGCTTCAATGTAGTCTTCCAATGTGTCAATTGAAGCGGGCTTGTCTGTATAGACATGAGCTTTAACATAGCCCCACAAAAAATAGTCCAAAGGCGTTAAATCGCACGATCTAGGCGGCCAATTGACCGGTCCCGAACGTGAAATAAAGTGTTCACCGAAACCACATATCATGCAACTCAAGCTCTTGCATTTTGGGCAAAAAAAAAGTTGGATAGCGCTCACCATTCACAGTTACGTTACGAGTCGCATCATCTTTGAAGAAGTACGGTCCAATGATGCCACCAGCCCATAAACCGCACCAAACTGTGACTTTTTCTGGATGCATTGGTAGCTCTTGCAATGCTTCTGGCTGATATTCACTACAAAATCGACAATTCTGCTTATTTACGTACCCATTGAGCCAAAAATGAGCTTCGTTGCTGAACACAATTTTTCGGTAAAAAAGTGGATCTTCTGCCAACTTTCCAAGAGCCCATTCACCAAAAATTCTACGTTGCGATCGGTCGTTCGGCTTCAATTCTTGCACCAGCTGTATTTTGAAAGGCTTCACACCTAAATCCTTCCGCAAAATTTTCCACGTTGTTGAGTAACAGAGGCCCAATAGATCAACTCATCATTAACACTGGCCGATACAGCTGCGATATTTTCTTCAGTTCGCACTCTACGTAAGCGTGTTGGTGGTTTAATGTCCAACAATGTAAATTTGGTGCGAAATTTAGTCACAATAGCCCGAATAGCCGCTTTAGTGGGTCGATTAAACTGACCATAAAATGGAAGAAGCGCGCGATGAACTTTCTTAACAGAGCACGCATTTTGATAATAAAATTCAATAATTTGCAAGGGTTGTTCGTTTGTAAGACGATTCATGGTTAAATTATAGACCAAACTGAAGATGTTTGACAGTGAAACAAAACACGAAACGTGCGTGAGCTGTCTAAACCAGTGTTGCCAAAAAAGATAGTAGCTAAAAAATCACCCTTTAGAACCGAACATCATTTTAAACTACACCCCAACAATAGCCGATTGGAAGAGTATTCAGATGCAGTTAATACACTTTCAACCGAAATTGATGAAAGATTTGAGGATTTAAACCAAATCGACTGGCTAATTTTAATTTTCAATAATCCCCTTGAAACTGAAAATTCAACATTTCAAGAGGATATTAAAAAAGAAATCAACGCAATGAAAGATGATATAATCTCTATACAAAAATAAAAATCTCTACAAAAAATCCATCCACAAAAAAGGCAATGTTAAAACTTTGTTCGATGTTAGCAACAACTTATATTTGTGAATCTACATTTTGCACCATTTGTATTAAATGTTATCCGGAAGATATAGAAATAGATTCAATATTAAAATCTATAAATAGTCCACAACAAACCTAAACATTTTTACAACAAAAACCCATTTTAACGCAAATTCGACAATGGCCCACTAATCACGCTCTTACTCATAATTTAGCGCAGTGCCATTCACACAAGCCGATAAACAAAAACATTTTTGAAACAATAGCTCATTTTGCCGCAAGTCCCACAATCGCCTTCTAATTCCTGACTTGCTCCCAATTTTGCGCAGTGCAAGGCACACAATACATTCACACATTTTCTCTCCTCTTTCTTGGGGAACCATAGAGCTAGAGGGCTGAAATTTAGACAGGAGTTTCCTTATGTGGTGAAAGTGCGTACTAAAACGGGGTTTTGGAAAATTCCACGCGGAAAAGCGTCGGAAAATTTTGTTTGGGGAAAATTTTATTTTTCATCCGATTGACTTGAAATTCGGTTTGTAAATTGGACACGTGTTTTCCCGATTTCGGAAAATTCGCAAGCAAGGAAAATTCTCGGAAAATTCGATTTGCAAAAATCTATTTTTCATCGGATTGACTTGAAATTCGGTTTGTAAGGGCAGGAAGTGAAATAAATTTACCGAAGGATCGGAAAATTCCGGAAAAGCGTCGGAAAAGTTTGCATGGGGAAAATTTTATTTTTCATCCGATTGACTAGAAATTTGGTTTGTAAGGACAGTAAGTGAATTAAATTGAATTGCGATTTTCCGATGCTGGAAAATTCGACCGAAGGGTCGGAAAATTCCCGGAAAAGTGTCGGAAAAGTTTGCATGGGGAAAATTGTATTTTTATTTTATTTTATTTGACTTGAAATTCGGTTTGTAAGCATAGAATGAGAAATAAGACACGTTCGATGGAAAGTTTGATATGAAAAATATTTTTCGATTGACGAAATTCGGTTTGTAGGAGTAATAATGATCAAGTTGGAGACCGTAGGTCGGAAAATCGCGGAAAAGCGTCGGAAAAGTTTATATTTTTCATCCGATTGAAACTGGGTTGGTAAGCGAAGTGTACGAAATAACTGGACACGTATTTTCCAGATTTCGGAAAATCTGCCCGCAAGGCAATTTCTCGGGAAATTCGAAATGCAAAAATCTATTTTTCATCCGATTTACTTGAAATTCAGATTGTAAGGAAAGTAAGTGAAATGAATTGAAATGTAACATTTTGATGTTGGAAAATTTGACCTTAGGGTCGGAAAACTCATGAAAAACTCTGCAGCCAAAAAGCGATTTTCATCCGATTGGCTTTAATCTTGGTTTGTAAGGATAGGATAAGAAATAACGATGACGTTAACGATAACGATATCGATATTGATAACGATAACGATAGCGATAGCAATATAGATAGCGCTAGCAATAGCGATAGTGACATAAGAACTACAAGCTCTTTAGAATCTTTCAATGCATCATTGGCTAGAAAATTACAAAAGCATGGCCGATTTGTTCAATTCCTCTTAGTTATTCGAGATGAGGACTTTGCTACTTCTTTAAGTCTAACCAATGCTCTTGAAGGAGATTTTAGTTTCCTAGCAACCAAGCGCTGAAAGCAGCGGGTCAAAGTCTAAAATTGAGAAACTGACCAATGATCTGCAGAATGAGAAAATTAGCCTACAGGACTTTTTTTAGCTGTCTCACAAACAGACAAAACGATTTGATCCAGTGGGAAACGACGTTTGAAGAGTTGGATTGCAATTCGGACAGTGAAGAGGAAGATCAGGACAACGGGTTTAGTTATACTCAAATGACATATATTGTAAAGTGCATAATTTGCATTGAAAATGCGCGGGATGTGCTACTTCAGCCATGCAATCATTTCAAAGTTTGTTATGAGTGTTTCAACATATTGGTAGAAAATGCCAAAAAGAACAATTCGCTATTGCTCTGCCCCTTTTGCAGACAAATAGTTGAAAACAATCTTAAAATATTTCAATAAATAATATAGTGAAGAGTTTCGTTTATATAATATTTAATTCGGCTTTTGTTCCATTTCGTGCGTAAAGTGTTACAAAGCCCGCACAAAATGACATTGTGCCCGCGGACGGTAGACACTTTTTAAAAAGTGACATAAAGCCCGCGGGCGCAATTACATGCACCCATCTAATATTGACTTTTCACTAAATTTTCTATAAAATTCATCGAATTTTTTAAGCCAAGTTTGGGAAAGCACTTGCTAAATAAATTGTTATCATACAAGGCAGTTTCTCTCTAATGTGCAGATTTGATTTAGGGCAGATTTTTCATCTTATAGATAGAACTATCTGTCATATATAAACTAACAACTTACATATCAAATTGTAACTAGAAGTTGCTTTGCCTTTAGTCCATAACATTAACAGCCTTGTTCTGAATTCCATTTCCGCAAAAGTTTTGTAATTTCAAACAGGTTTTTGGACCAGACTTGGTCTCTAAATCACAAAACTTTTGCGGAAGTGGAATTGAGAACAAGGCTGTGCATCTTTAGTTAAGCACTGACACTGAGGCCTCTAATTTCCCTATTTTTCCCCATTTTTATCATTGTTTCGTAGGTCAAAGAGGATTGGAAATATGTGGCCATGGTACTGGATCGTCTCTTCCTCTGGATATTCACAATAGCCGTGGTGGTGGGCACGGCTGGCATAATACTTCAAGCACCAACGCTCTATGATACGCGCGTGCCCATTGATATAAAACTATCGGAGATTGCCTCAACGACGGCCAAGCCGAATGTGGCACGGCCAGTGTTGTAAAGTGGACTTTGGATTGGTTTTTTTTGGTGAATGTAATTCGCATTTGTTTTCAGCAACAACAAAAACAACAACAACTTGTTCCAACAGCAACTATAACTATGTATTTGTTATATAAACTATAATTAACTAAAATCAGAGGGACAACTTTTTTTTCTAGAGATCCAAAAAAACAAAAACCAATATAATATCACTAGGCTGCGAGGTACAGTTAATAGAAGGGTTTGGTAGTGACTCTAGATCAGCGTTGTTCAAGAAGAGCGAGGCCAAAAAGTGAGAGTGTATTGGTGTGCGATATCAAAGCGACACAGCGGCTCTGAACTACCCTCAAACGACGGCTGGGCAGCGAATGAAGGCAAAGAGAGCGCTGCTTACGCTCATATGCCCGACTTCGGCATGCGCTCGGCTCGTGTGCGTGTAAATAGCCGATTGTGCTCGGCCCCTGGGGGCTATGGAAGAACATTGCTGCTCTAGATAAATTCTGTGTGAACTTTTCATGGCAACTACAAAATGTTTCATCTAGAACGACTACCATCCCTTTCTACAAGCTGGAAAAATTGCCATTTCGCAGCCTGGTGTGATTAAATAAATTTAGAGAAATTAAATTAGCCGCATAACAACAAACCAACAAAGTGTTAGTTAAAGAAAAAAATATTAGTTAGCGTTTAGCTAAGCAAAACTAAGCAAAACAAAAGAAACAAGAAATAGCACGCCCGCGTTTTAAAACACGAGCAAAGCGCGTGCGAGTGTGAGCAAGCTCTGGTGCATGTGTGTGTGTGTGTGTGTGTGCGCGCGCGCTCACGTGTGTGTGAGTGGTTGAGATCGCAAATGAGGCATGCAAATTAGTGCAAATAAACAGCGCGCCAATTTCACTATCCACATTCCCCTACCCTATCCTTACCTACCCCTACACCCCTGCCGCCTTGGGGCAATTAGTTAGCACAAAGCTTTAGTTATTATGCCCAAGTGTATGTATGTACATAGGTGTGCATGTGTGCGTGTAAATAATTATCATTAGAAATTCAAATTCAATTTTCGGTACGTGCACTGCCTAATTGACCTGGTGACTTGCTCGCGTTTTTGCTTATTTTAATGCACATAAATTTCATCGTTAATTTGTTGCAGTTGCATAATTCACCTAGCTAAATGGTCACGTGCCACAGGGAGACTTCAATTTGTTTTCTCCTTTATTTTTATTTTGTATATTCATTGCTTTATCTGCTTTACAGTTTTCCTTTTATTACACATAAAATCAAATGATCCCTGATTTCCATGTGGATGGGTGGGGAGGGGGAGGTAGGAGAAGCTGGGTGAAGCAGTGTTTGTTTACCCAAACGACCACTGTTATGCTGCTAACAGCTGCTAGGCACCAAACAGTTTTTGGGGGGAAATTTTAACAGTAGCCACAAGGCGACAAAAGTGTCAAAAGCGTTTTGTTGTGCTCTGAATCACGCAGTCAAACTTTTTCTATGAAAATAATTGTGCGCTAAAAACGAAACTGGTTTGTTTTTTAATGTGTAATATGGCCATGTTTTATCGAACCTTCTATGATATTAACTTAAATCACTATTTCGACTCCGTTTTTTTTTTTTTTTTTTTTTTTTAATAAAATAAAATGTTTATTTATTTAGTTACCTTAGCTAAATTTTACAACTTGCTGTTATTTTTATAATAACTTATATTGTAGGGGGAGGGTTTTTCGAAGTTTTATTTTATTCATGTTTGGGGGTTTGTTTTTGTGTGCTTAGTTGTAAGGTTTTTAACATCTAAGGTTGAATGTAGTATGACAAGTTTTTGTATTTGTATTTTGGTTAGGATTATGTTTTGCTTACTTGTATCAGTTGTTATTTTTGTCGTTAACTGTTAACTTAACTTTAAGAAACTTGCTTAAATTGTATAAGGTTGGTAAAGGGTTGAGTCAGTATGTGTTTCTAATCGGTAAGATATGGTCATAGTCAGGTTGTGTTTATTCTGGTTGTTGTGAACTGTTTATACTAGATCCTGCGATTATCAAGGTCACCTGGGTAAATCCTTTGGAGCCTGCGTCTTGCCCTTATTCCATTTATCCTACGCGTACGAAGTAGGCGCCTGGCGAGGTTGTTTGGGTGGGCAGCTACCTTGTCCAGGTACCTCGCTGCCTGGTCATTGATGGTATCTCCTACCATCGGGATGCCACATTTCCGTTCGATGTCTCGGGTTCTGATGAACCACTCGGCTCCAGTGATCCTACGCAGGATTTTGGCCTGGAAGACTCTAATTCTGTTTAGGTGGGTCTTTGCGGCGATTCCATAAACCTGGACACCGTATCTCCATATGGGTGCCAGGATCACCTTATAAATGAGGATTTTGTTTCGCAGGGAGAGTTGCAACCAATTCATCCTCTTCGCCTTGCTTACCAGCAACTTCGGCGGCATGCTGCTTAAATGTGAGCCTCTTGTCTAGCGTCACTCCCAGATATCTATGGGCCGATTTAATGGAGATGTTACATCGACAGGCCCAGTTTTCGAACCTTTTCAGGTACTCCTGAAGCGCGTCTGTTGCCGAGTAGACACAACTGTCACGAGCCATAATGGCCGTGTCGTCAGCAAAAGTTGCAATTAGGAGGTCCTGTGTCTCCTCATTCGGGATATCCGCAGCGGTTGGCATGTCTGCAGTAAACAGGCTGTATAGGGTTGGCCCCAGAACGCTGCCCTGAGGTACTCCTGCACGAATCCTCTTCTTCTGGGATGCAAGGCCATCCTGGACAACTTTAAATGTCCTGTCAGATAAGAACTATCTGACCATCAAGAAGAGTTGAGAATTGAGCGTTCCCTTCAGCTTGGCTAGTAAGCCGTCATGCCAGACGAGGTCAAATGCCTGATGGATATCCAAGTACTCTGCCACAACGTACTCCTTGGCGTGGAATCCTTCAAGGACGAAATTGACCACTCTGTGCAGCTGTTCTAGGGTTCCGTGGCCTAAGCGAAAGCTGAACTGGAACTTGGGTATGCTCCTTTTCACAGCTTGCAAAGCTGGGCTTCATAGGCTTCGGTCCAGCTGGGGGGGGTGGGCGTTAAGAGGGCATCTCCATCGCAGGCCAAAGTTGCTGGGAAGTGATGGCTGGCTTATAGGCCTGTCGTTTGGAGTACTTTTAGCTTTTTCGTTTGTCGTTGCCTCTTTCTTAATGTTGGCTAGCATCTGCCTCACCCGATTTGAGATCCTCCTATAGACCCTATCAACGGCTGGATAGTGAGTCCTTGCATACTCCCTCCGCAATCGTTTTTTGAGCGCAATCATGCCCTCGGCCTCTGGGGTCAAAACCAGGCTTCCCCGTGCTGTGCAAGTGGGGGGTGGCACTTGTGGAGCTGCTTTGGCGGCTGCTGATTTGATCTTGTCCATTAGCAAGGTGAACGCGTCATCGCATTCATGCGGAGTATGCACCTCCATGTTGAAATGGAGTGAGTCGCTCAATTCCTCCCGGAAGCTACGCAAGCCAGATCCAGGGAGCAGTATTCAGCTTCTGACAGGAGCTGTTTGAGGACTCAGACTCAGTGACTCAGTTGTAAGCATTAAACAATAGAGCTGGCAAACTGTTGATAGTGGCGCCTATCGATATTTTCGATAGTTTTAGAAGAAAGATTCGATACTATCGATAGTATCGTCAGAATTTTGCGTTCTTTTACTAAACCTAGTTAACTATAATTTAAAAATTAGACATTTTATTGAAAGTGTTCTTTACTTTAAAATATTTCAACTTGTAACAATTTACCAAAAAAAAATTAAGAATTATAAAATTTAAATACATAAGGTAAATGGCTATATGTGCAAAAAGAATTTTCGATTTAGCTTGAAAAGCAACAACTGCTTGTTTGTTTTGATTATGCAATTCTTATCTCTTATAATTGTGCTCAGCTACAAAAAGTGCACGTCTTATTTGGACCCCCTTTGTGGTGCCGTTAACTTAGATATGAGATCTAAGTAGCGCTCTCCATAGAAAACTGATATATGAGCAAAGTGCCTAATTTATGTCTCGAGTGTTGCAGTATTAACATCTTAACAGAAAAATTGTCAAAAACCATAATTAAGTAAGTAAGCACTTATTAAAGACATTAAAACTAAGCAATAACAAAGAAATATTTGATTTATAGTTGGTAATGCCTTAAGTTACTGAATTATCTGAGAAAGAACAGGGAAGGATGAAAGGAATGAACAAAGCCGGCATGAAAACTGGTAAAATAGCTTCCTTAATGAGTCGACACCGAAATACCATTTCAAGATTCCTAAAGTTACAGAAGGTTACCGCATAAATCCTCGTCACGGTCCAATACCAACCATCAACAACCGAACAAAACGGCACATGCGGCAGTTAGCAACACAATACATGATGAGCTGTATGAAAATTAAAGCGAAACTCGGATTAACAGTTACCAGACAACGTGTGGGCCAAATTTTGCACGAAATTTTGAACCTCACATATCAAAACAAAGTGGGTAAACCTTGCTTAACCAAACGTCATAAAGAAGCGCGCAGGGCTTTTTATGAAAAACGCAAGTTCTGAGACTTTGAGTTTAAAAATATAACATTCATTAATGAAAAAAAATTTAATTTGGACGGTCCAGACGGCCATCACAAATATTGGAGGGATCCGGGCAACTTGCTACAAACGGAATCATGGCGGTGGATTGCTTATGATATGGGCTGCCTTTAGCACTAAGGGCAAGTCTCCTATATGCTACGTTTCCGGCCGGATGAGTGATCAAGCATATTTAGATTTGGTAGATAGTAAACTAGCTCCATTTGCTGAGGATTTTCATGGTGATGTATGGACCTTTTAGCAGGACAATGCTCCGATTCACGTTGCCCGGAGTACAATGAGTTATTTTGAGACCCACAATATACCGCTGATGAAGTGGCCGGCAATAAGTCCGGACTTAAATCCTATTGAGGACCTATGGAGCGTTCTTGCGACAAAAGCTTATGCCTGTTGAAAGCAGTATGATAGCTTGAAAGACTCAAAGGAAGGCATCGTCTCAGGATTGGCTAAGATTGAGTTATCAACGCTTCACAACTTGGTAGGATCTATGCTTCGCAGGCTGCAAAAGCTTCAAAATATTAAGGGCGACTCCATTAGTTATTAAGAGTTCTCAATATCCTGAATTCATGTTACTGATTAAATAATTTTTAAATTAAAAAGCATATTGCACATATATCTATTTTCTAAGTGAACAATATAAAATAATTTTTTTTGGTTAATAACATATTAGTACCGCACAAGTTAATGTTTTTTTCGATGGTACTCATTACCAGCTCACAACAAAAAAATATTACAAAAATTAAGAAAATAAGTGTTTGAAATAAAAGTCATAAAATATAGTGCACATATATCCATTTTCCTTAGGTAGGTCTGAAATCCATTCCAAAGTCTTATACAGGGTGGGGCACAATAAAACAAAAATTACGAAAGATATTTGTTTATTTTTTTTCAGTTGTAGGAAATACCTTAGTTTTCTTTTACATGGTTTTAAAAAATTATGTCATTCAAGTGACGGCCTCCATTTTCTATGCATTAAACGAAGCGATCACGGATTTTTCGCATCATCCTTATCCACATGACGAGCGGAATGTTGGCCACTTCCTCTCGAATGTTCGTCTTCAGGTCTTCAAGAGTCCGGGGACGGTTGCAGAAGATCCGGGACTTCAGGTAACCCCACATACACTTTCAGTTCTGTCTTTGCTCAACCAAAGAGCGCCTTTTTCGTTTCTGTTTCTCTCGTGTCTTTTACTGACTGATTTGCAGAGAGTAAACTTCCAACGCTGCGTATGTATGCGTGGTTGTGAGTGTTGCGCCACCTTGGCAGTGAGTTTCCTAAACTGGACAATTATTTTTCCATTTATTTGGTCCAAAGAGCTTAAAAAATGCAGAAAATTCATATTAATTTTATTACAAGAACAAAACAATCGCAAAAAAAACATTTTTCGCAGACACTTATTGTGATCTACTCATTTGCAGACAGTTGTAAGGTGAGCGCTTGTTCAAAAGTGTTCCTTTGAGTTGTTGTTGGCAGACAGACTCGTTTGATTTGCTCATGGTGAAATTATCAAGATGAAGCCGCCAGCATTTGTTGAGACCTAACAGATGAATGCCTCGCACGGTTTCACCTTGTTAATTTCACCATGGTTTTGCTCAACCGAAAACATTTAACAGAGAACACAAGATGAGAGAAAAAAAGAATGCTGCGATTGATTCTGTTTTTTACTGAGGCATTGAAAAAGTGCTAACACCTTTTTGCAAGCAATGATATTTACACCTCAAGGACCCTGCACCTTCTATTTCTTCCTTTTGAATTATCTTCCTTTTCCTAGGGGAGTCAAGTGAAAAAATTTCCCTAAATTAGAAAACGTTTTCGTTTTGCTTGTCGCCCTGCTGTCAATGATAACGCGTGCCTTCTTTGGGTATGTTTGTGTGTGTGTGTTTGTGTTACAGCAAGTGTCAATCACAGCCCGGTGGCTGCAGCAATCGCTCTTATCACGCCCCCCGCTTATCGCACTCGCACCCCCCCGCCCTCACCCCATTGCACCGCACACTCGCCACTTGGCAATTTTTAATTAAATGAAATGCAAGCGGAAAGCTGCATACAAAATGAAAAGCCATTAACGAAATTTGCAAGTGCTGGCCATGCAGCCGAGTGATGTCAGCTGCGCGCAAAAAAAAATGTCGCCTGCATTTTTAAATAGTTTCCCTCCCACACACATCCTCCAGCTCCAGCCACCCAGCACCAGCCCCGTTTACTGGCCGCGTGCCAAAGGAGACCGCAAATCATAATTGTTGCGGGCAAACAACAAGGCAAAACGCAAACTGTGTGGCCACACACAAAAAAGGACATTAGCCTGGTCCTGCTACTCCCGGTCCTGGTCCTTGCCTGTCCTAGTTGTTGTTGTAATTGTCATTGTTTCATTCATTTAGCTTTTGTTCCTTTTTCGCCTCAGCCAAGGCCGCCAATGGCCGATGCGTATCAGACAGTCAGTCAGTGACAGTGCACACCGGCTATGAGTAACCGAAATGGTGTAGAAAAATTTTGGTATTTTCAACAAATTAAATTAGAAGGTATATTTAAGAATTCATTTTTGTGTCAAAGAAACAAAAAAAAAACATATATAGTTTTTTGTTAAGGATGTTTTAAATTTAAAACACGGTAAAATTCGAAAAAAGTTGGTAAATTTACCATTTTTCATTGGAAAATACGCCAATTTCAGCCTTCAACAGTGTTTCCATTTGAAAACAAAAGGTTTGCACTTTTGATTACAAAATCTTTTACTTGGGGGCCCTTGGACTTTACACGATTGGAATGCCGTCTCAACTCACCGTGCTACCGCGCATGACTAATAGGCTGCACGCCTATTATGTTACTTATATTGAGTTCAATCTACCATCTGTTTAAGATCTGTAATTCCCAACTTGCAATTCCGTGCGAGAGAGAACTATTTCACAATCTTAAACTTTTGTTTCTACTGCAAAATCAAAAGCGTTGAAAACAAAGGTATCTGCATTTGAAACTAAAGGTCCGCACAGTTGATTTTTAAGGTTAAACATTTTGTTTATGCTGCGATATTAAAAGTGAACTTGTTTTTTTAAATGTGTTAAAAAACTGTCTGCACTTTTAAATCAAAGACCCAAATAGTTGACTTAAAATGTTTTTAATTTGGTTTAAACTTTAAAATTTGTTAAATTAATAAGGAAAATTGGTAATTTCAACAATTTTTAGCCAAAAATGGTAAATGTTGGTAATGTAGGGGTCAGTCTTCTGAATTACAGAAGTAAATATTAACATATTTTTTTTTGTTTATTTCCTCATACATCATACATATGCCGGCAGTCATCGCTTTCTGGAAGCATCTTGTGATTCTTCTTACTTAAATTTTCGCATGAAAGATCGATTCGACTTGTTCTCTCACGACTTCGCGCGAAATGAGGCGTTAACAGCAATTTACTCGCTACGTAATTGGTAACAGAACGTAGTGGCAATACGTAGTCTTTTTCCGCGTCGAGTGAACTGGTTGTGAAATCGCATCACGGAAAATTTACGTAGCAGATTGTTTTATATGGAGTTTTTCATTTCGCGGCCATTTTGCGTCGAGTGGACACTGCGCTATATGTGGAATTGGTCGTCAAGTGTTTTAAAATATCGGACAAATATTTGCATAGCTGATAAAAGGGAAGTTAATCCTGAAACAGATATGCCAGAGAGAAGTGTCCTTTTAGTGGATTTTTGGTAACCCATAAATTCGAATGGCAGCGTCGAATTTGGCATGAGTCTGTTTTCTTCGCTCATTGAAATCAGCTCCAGTTGAAATAATTTTTCCACAATTTCATGGTTTTTTTTTTGTTGTAGTTTTTTATGATATTTGATAAGAATATTTTGATTCATTTTAATTTGATTTCCATCTTCATATACTATAATTTATTTTGTATTCTTAGCACTGGAAGAAATGGAAAAATATTAGTAAAAACCAGGGATGCAAACCGGTTCTGAACCGAACGGAACCGCTTATTCCAGCTGGTGAACCGAACCGCAAACCGAACCGGCTTCCTTTCTCTGAAGAGTTTGAATCTAGGAACTTATAGACGAATCCTGAAAATCTGACATTTTAAATTTTGAAAATTCTTTAAAAGAATTTGAAGATATTCAAATGGTTTATAGATTTTTTTTTTTGTTTTTTTAATGAGAAAAAAGAATTGCGGAGCTCAATCCGCTTACAAATTTTTATAAGGTTAACAAAGACTGGAACGGGAACAGTATGCCAGCTGGCTAAAAAAAGTTATATAACTGGTAAGCCAGACAGATATTTATTTTAGAGTGAGGCAAACAGACGGCCTATTGGTCGGCTACCGTGTATCCACAGGTCTGACGGGTGTCTCCTTTTGAGCCGTCTTCGTATCAGAGTTGTCGCTAGCTCATTGGCGAGACGGTTTGTGTGGGCCAGCAAGCGGTCTCTATATCTGCTGGTGTGGCGGTTGATCTGTGAGCAGACTGGTAGAATGCCGAGGTCTTTGTAGATGGTGGTGTTCCACACGTACCAGGGAGCATCGAGTATTCTGCTTAAGATCTTGGATTGCATCGTTTCGAACCTTTTAATGGAAGTGTCGCAGGCAGTACCCCAAAGGCAGATACCCCAGGTCCAAGTTGGGATGATTATTGCCTTGATTAACAATATCTTGGCGCGCAATACCTGATCGCGCTTTAAGGAGCCAGTCCATTTTCTTGGTGACAGCTACAGCTCAGCTTAAGTGGTCAGACCACGTAAGTCTCCTATCCAGTGTTATGCCCAGGTATGGTTTAAAGAAATTCAACTTTGTGTGCGAAAAGTCACACTACGACAGAAGCCATACTATTTCATAATGTGCCTTTATGAACCACTGAACCGATCCGAAACAGTGGTTCAGTTAGCTCCAAATACCATGCACCGGCGCACAGTGGCCGGATTCGCGAATTTGGCGTTGCAAAAATCGTAACTTTTGAACGGAAAGAGATATTTGAAAAATTTCAAAGGGGCGATGATAGAAAATTCCTGTAGCTTTAAAATAAGCGTACGTTCAACTTTGTAGGTCCACAGGGTGTTTCAGCATCAGTTGCCAAAGTAGATAGTTTAGTACACTAAAAAAGTTGCATGAAATAAAATACTTTAATTTTTTTTTAAATCGATCATTTTAAAAATGAAGTTTTTAAACTATTTAAAATTAACAAAATTTTACAAAAAGATAATTTTTGCTTACTAAAAAAATTTTTTCCCGTACAAAATTAGTTCTAACTTGGGAATGGTTAATTTTCTTCTAAAATGTTGTCAATATAGGTATTCATATCATTAGTGCCTAATAGACTTTATATTTCTGGTGAATATTCGTTGGTTAATTCCTTGATTGTCCTGCTGTGTCTGAGAGATGAGATACGGTGATCAGATGAGGCCGACAACATGTTGAAAAGGTCCGAGTTTTCTTGATGTCGAGATATTTTGCACGTGTTCGCATACCTATATTTATTGTAGTCCTTGTTTTTAGATTCTTAGGCATCTTCAGACAACCCTCCCATTAATAAAAGTTTTTGTATTAGATGCTCACCATGATCTAATATTTTATGGACTGTAAGAGTAAGTTTTTTCTCAGGATACTTTGTACATAAAAGATCTCTTGTCTCCTTGGCATATTTTTCATATTTGCATGCATCAAAACTTTTGCAGCAGCTTAAGACATTGAGAATGATTATAAACCGTTTGATGACATCTAGATGAATTCCTGTTATCTGAGCAGTTGCCTCATCGCTGTCGAAGAATCTCCGGGGTGTATTTCCATCATTTGTGCAGTCGACTCTTAGCCCAAGCTCCGCCAAAAAATTCTGCTGTATACCCTGTTGCCTTCTACTTTCTAATAATTTTGTGTTGTCACTGTCATCAGAGTCGACTTCTTGTCGTGGAAGAGTATATGTCAGTTTGAGCATGAAGTCCATTCATCTGATCCTCGCATGCAATGGAAAAATTCCCCATTCATAATTATGCTCGTCCCTTTCCGAAGTCTCGAACTCCTGAAAATCTATTTGCTTCCTTTTGCAGATGACACATGTCAGAGTTGATTTGGTGCTTGTAATGTCGTTCAATACTTTTCCATCAACCATAGTCAAAAACTTTGAAATCCAATCCAACGATTTTTTGTTCTTCTTCTTCCCAAATATTATTTACCTGCAGACTAAATCGCAAATATCTCTATAACGTATAATCCGGCAAGTTTCGGCAGCTGCAAATTTTACAATACATTAATAAATAGACTAATATTTAATACGTATGCTCCGAAACTACTGAACTCTGCTGAACTCGATGTTTCTGGGTCTATCAAAGTTAAAAAACTCAACCAAAAATAGTGTCCACATAAGACGTGAATGTTAAACATTCAACTTTGAATTAATAAAGTTTTTTTAATGCATTTACATTAAGAATTGATGCATCTTTTCAAAAAAATCATCCAAACTTAAATCAGTATTACCGTTTGGTTTTTATAGGATCTCAAAATTGACATTTAAACCCAAAAAAAAAAAAAAATTCAGCAGTTTGAAAAACTGTTAAACTTTAAACCACTGTAAAACCCAAACTAAGTGACCAAATTCAATAAACCAATGTTTTTTGTTCTATCTGGTGTTCCCTTTATTGAATAAAATTACTTTGGTCAAAAAAATCGACCATCAAAAATTGATTTTTGCAACGCCAAATTCGCGAATCCGGCCACTGTGCGGCGGTTCAGAGACTGTATGAACCACTGAACCGAACCAGTACTTATTTTCGAGTGGTTTGCATCCCTGGTATAAACTAATTATGCCTACTTTTAATAACACCGGATTAACCAATTCAAATTCATTTTTAATTAACAAATGACGTGGCAATAAATGACTTGCGGTCACAAACAGCGAAAACTACAGAAATCGGTTTGAAACGCACTTAGGAAATCTGGATTTTCCTGTTACGAAAAACTATCGTAAATATCGTAAGTCTGTGTAAACATACATTTCTTTGTCGGGAGGGATACGAAGTTGTTGTTGAAAGTTACTTGGTCTGTGCTATGCATGGGTGGCTATACGCAATGCAATGCATGCGCGGCCCTCGCATAAGCTGTGGGCACCCCTAAAATGTGTGGAGAACATGCAAGAGCATTGTTTTGCAGGACAAACCCATCCAATATGTGGTTCTTTGTTTGCATTAGTGTGACCGTAATTAACATTGGTCAGTGCTGAATGTTTGCTGGAAGCGTCCAGCTAACGAAGCTACTAAAAACCTCAATCAATGCCCGAATAGAATTCATACATTAAATGTAGTTATCAATGTCGAAGCAGAGGGATTGACCCAAAAACCCAAACCGAACCGATTCTCCAGGCAGCGGTTCAGGTGCGGTTTAACGCCTAAATCATGCGTGCATAACCTGATTTTTTTCTGTTTCCGTCTGCAGTCAGCCAGTGTCAACTGTAGCCCAGCGTTTTATCTATGTATTTAGGGGAATGGGGAAGTGTCGCGAGTTCTAGTCACAGGAGGCAATACAAAAGCAATCATAAAGTTAAGGCTCCCACCCACAACCACCCCCCTCAACATAGCCCCCTTGGGCGACATTTTTGCCTCCACCCACATTTAATGGCCTATCTCTGTTTCGGAATTTTCACTTTCTACTTTTTGTTTCTGTACCTACTTATTGCCGTTTCAGTCTCTCAATGAGAGATATAAATTTATGGCTTGCTAATAGGAAAACAGCTTCCCTCCTTCCCTCCTGGGCAGGACCAAAAACACACAAAATCTACAAAAATATGTTTTCAACATAATTTCATTCATTATCCCCCGCCTGCCTGCCTCTCACACCACTGCCCACTGCACACCGTTTGCTAATTTGAATTTGATTTCATTTTGTAAAGTTTTTGCGCCAAGTTTTGACAAGTGCAAATTGATTGAGAGACAACATGTGGCATTCATTATTGAACGAGGGCCGCATTTTATATACCCAGCCTGGGCTACTTTATTAAGAAGAACTGAGAAGAACTTCAAGACAATGTGAACAAATTGACACAGTGAGCAAGATTATGCTAAAAAAGTCAAACTTTTTAATGAAAATGTCCACTAGAACAATAGAATAGAACAATTAAAGACGGCCCTCGTATTGTGTATGTGTGTGTAAGTGAGTAAATTAATTATAGATATCCGAATCAAATGATTTATTATTTCGCTTGCCCTTTTTTTTTACGTAAATAAAAAATCAACAAAAAAAATGTATTAAGGTCGGTCAGGGACATCGACTAGGGGAGTGTCCTGTAAAGGGGGGGAAAATAAATTTATAATGACATAATTTTCTTCACACATCTGCTTCATAAGCCAAGAAAACAAAAAGGAACATGGCATATATCACTAGTCATAAACAGAACGACATATTTACCACATCGCGTGGCACGCACACACGCACGCACACACACACACACACACTCACTGTCTTCGGGCCGTAACATTGTATCAACCACAATTTATATATATTTAGTACTTGTATTTCTGGGGGGCAAAAACGGGAACGGGGGCGAACAACTAAATATAAACAAGCATTTTTTTTTTTGAAACGTACCTTTAACATAACGATTAAAACAATGAAAACTAACATTAAATTTAAAGGTAAAACAAAAATGAATAAGTCTACACAGCAAATTGTTAACAAGAACGAATGGAAACCAAAAGTAAAACAACAACTTAGTAAAAAAAATTGTTGTTGAATTAATTTTTAAGAAACGTATTGTATTTAAACCCTAAAAACTTATACGATTTACAAACACTAAGTTAACAAAAAAAAAACAAAAAAAATCATTTTTTTGCTCGAAAACCCAAAACGAAAACGGCACAAAAACATTTGGAAATTGAAAAAAAAAACCAAAGGAAAACCCCCCAAAATAACAAAATACCACAAATTGGCCACACAAAAAATGTTATAAACAAAACCAAATCTAGTAACTAGTGAGAATTTTTAAAAACCAATGGAACATCGATAATAGCAACAACAAGAACTACTTATTTATAAAAAACAAAAAACCAAAACAAAACTTAAAACAAACCGAAAAAAGAACAAAAAAAATAATAAATGAAGAAAGAAACCAAATTCAAATAGAAAATTCTTTTCAAATATCAAATAAAGCAAGAATAATATTTAAAAAAAAAAAACAAAACAGCTATTGAAATGGTTTCCATTGGGGGTGGAAAAGGTAGAAAGTTTTGGGCATCTTTTAATCTCAGATCAGATTTGGACCGAACCAGTTCGAGCTCTAAGGGCCGTTTTTACATGTTCCTGTTTTTGCAAATCTGGGTGGATTTGGTGAATTTGCACTGCTCATTCTGAGCATGAGCTATGCAAACGCGTAAAATCCACCGACACCCAGTAAAAAGTATGAACTAAAATGGCCCAAAATTACCTAATATATTAGGACATTTTGCCTAAAATGGGGCCTTTGGAATTTTGGACTAGAATTTAGGACAACCATTACCTAAAAAATATTTTAAAAAAAAATAGGGGAAAGTTAACTTCGGCTCGGCCGAGTTTTCCGATTTCGCAAACTTAGTGTCTGGAAAAATAAAAAATAAAAAGAAAGTGCCCAAAAAAAAAAGTTTTTCTCGAGCGGATCATTCATACTGCAGCTATATGCTATAGTCATCCAATTTTGACAAAACTATGTAGAATTGTGTAAAAGTATATAAAATAAATATTTACCGACGTAAAGGACGTTTCCATCATAAACCAAAAAGTTTTTCTCACAAGAACTAGTTTTTCGACCGATCGTTCCTATGGCAGCTGTATGCTATGGTCATCCGATTTTGATCAAAATTTGTAAAATCGTGTGGGAGCATATAAAACAAATACTTGCCAATTTTGAGGACATTTCCATGGGATACAAAAAAGTTTTTCTAACTAAGACTGCTTTTCAGACTATACTTTTCTATGACAGCTATACTATATAGATGTCCAATTTCGACCAAATTTGGTAGAATCATGGAAAAGTATACTTAACTAAGAAATACGTACTTTGGAGGCGTTTCAATTGAAAACACAAAAGTTTTTCTCTCTAAAACTAGTTTTTCGACCGATCGTTCCAATGGCAGCTATATGCTATAGTCATCCGATCCGGCCGGTTCCAACAAATGTGCAGCGTATTTATACCAAAAGACTTCGTGCAAAGTTTGGTGAGGATAGCTTTAAGACTGACGGAGGAGATAACATAGAAACAGACGGACAGGGCTAAATCAAATCAGCTCGTCATGCTGATCAAGAATATATATACTTTATGTGGTCTATGCGTTACAAACATCCGGATAATTTTATAATACCCTCTGCAAGGGTATAAAAACTTTTTTGTTTTCAATGGAAGCTGCAAGGGTATACAAAACTTCGGCCGAGCCGAAGTTAACTTTTCCCTATTATTTTTCTTTGAACGATAAATAAATAAGGAATAATTTGAGTACAGAGTTTCAGTCTGGATTTCGAAAAGGTTATTCCACTGTAGATATTGTAGATAATGTCTGAATACCATTGCGCGAACCTACCTGGACAACAACAAAAAACTGTATGCCTTCTTCGTGGATTTTAAGGCTGCCTTTGACTCACTTGATAGAAGGACTCTAATGTATAAGCTGAGCAATATCGGAATTTCCACAAAATTTATAAAAACCTTGCAAAGTATGTATGAAAACAATGAAGCAGCAGTGTGGGACGGTGCAAGGCTTTCTGAGTGGTTTCCTACTGAGTCTGGAGTTAAGCAAGGATGCCTACTGAGCCCTATCCTCTTTTCAATATTTTTAAATGATTTAGTGGAATTTCTTCCAAAAGGAATCACAATAAGCGGTCTGGAGATTAAAACATTGTTATACGCAGACGATATAGTGGTTTTTGCCGAATCACCAAAAGCTATGCAAGACACTATCAACGTTCTACAAGAGTACTGCAATGTTTGGGGTCTAACGATTAATTGCGAAAAGTCAAAGGTGCTAATTTTTAAAAAAATATTGGAGAAGGCTCGCATCTGCTGAAAAATGGAAACTGGGTGAGACTGACTTGGAGGTTGTGAAGTCGTACAAATATTTAGGAGTCTGGATTCATCACAATGCTCAATTTAACTTTCACCTGGGAGAAAAGCTAAAAGACTCCAAAGTAGCTATTAATAGTACTTGGAAATCGATACTAGGCAAAAAGGACGTTCCAACTAGCACAAAATACAAATTGTTTAATGCCGCAGTGAGAGCAATAATGTGTTATGGTGCACAAGTATGGGGGATACGGCGATACGATGAGGTAGAGAGTCTTCAAAGGTACTTTCTTAAGAAAATTTTTCGTCTGCCACAGTACACGCCGAACAGAATGTTATATCTGGAGACGAGACTATCGCCTCTGCATCTCTATACAGTTAATCTGCATTTCGACTACATGCAAAACGTCATAAATATGGAGGAAATATGTTAAAAGATCGTCTGCAATGCTTCAGAGAGTGGGACAATTTAGCCGCGGAGTACGGAGTGCGACTGAATTTGGAAGATACCGCGTCTTGGAAAACTTGGGCTAGAAACATCACCATTAAAATGCAGGCAGCATATAGGATCCAATTTGTTGAAGAATCCCAGAGAAGCTCAGAGCGACTGATCTATAGGCAGCTCCATTACGATCTGGGTGAGAATAACTATTTCTCTGATGAGGTTTCCATTGAAGGAATACGAAACATTTTTATGGCCAGAGGTGAAATATTGAAATTGAATTTCATACCAAATGTTACAAGGAGTGAAACAAACTGCCCTCTGTGCAACTTGAGTGAGCTTGAAAATGTCATTCATTTCATGGGAACTTGCCCCATTCTACGAGAACTCCGGCTTTCAATTTTTGGAAAATGTACCCTACGACCTCACGAAATAGTTGACATCCTCAACGGCGCGGACTGGAATAAGCTACAGAGTTATGTAATTAGAGCCTTAGCTTATAGAAATAGAATCTTGAATGGATTATTTTAAAAATGAAATTATTTTTATACTGTAAATTCTTTATATATGATATATGAAATTCATGTTAGCACTCAACTCAAACCCAAAACGCATGGCTGAACGATCTGGTATCTGGGGACGACCCGGGCAGCCAGGTGTATTAGGCTTCGTGTGGAGGGTGCGAGGAGGTGAGCGACAGACGGTTTTTTTAAACCAAGTCGCCAAAACTTATTGCATTTAGTTCTTATTTTTATTTTGTACAACCTACCATTGTTCATATAATTTTAATTTATTTTCGTTACAAAAATAAAAACTACTACTACTAATTTGAGTAAGTTTTAACTTTATCCTATAAAATCTTCTATTTGAATTAATAAAAATTAAAAATAAAACAATTTTTTTGATAAATTTTTGAAAACAACTTAAAAATTAAATATTAATTATAAAAAAATTAATTAACAATCATAAAATTAAAAATTTTGTAATAAAATTTTAATAAAAATTTAGTTTTAGCAAAAGTTCAACATTGTGAAAATAGTATAAAAATAATACAATAATGATATAAACAATAAAAAAAATTATTCTGAGTCTAAACTACACTCCGAACCGGACTCTGCAGACTCCACCTCCATATTCATCCCCATTTACATTTATAAAAAGCAGTAAGTGTTTTATATATTTGTCCATCAACAATACGGTTAGACACATTCTTGTTATCTTCGACAATCCTAGTAATTGTGTGATCTAATAAAAGTTGCATTTTCGCACCAGTTTGCATTAGCTTGTACGAGTTCTTCATGTAGCCTCCATCAATGTACAGAGCTAAAGCTTTTTCTGGTGTGTACTCAATAGGTAGTTGTGGGCCGGACTCAACGATTTTTTTAATTTTTGTTCATGAACTCGAATCTGTGTCTACCATTGTCATAACTTGCAATGCACTACGTTTTCCAGCTTTATACAAGCCCGTGTCGCCGTCATAAGCTCTTCACAAGTACTCGATCCGATCAGCTCCTCAACTTTTTTTCGCCATATATTTCATGTGGCACTCATTTTCTGGTCGCCCAGTTTAAATATTTGTCTCAAAAAATACGAGCATTCCATCCAACCAATCCTTGTTTTTTGTCTTAAGCCTAATACTACACCAATAACACTGCCTTCATTTTACAACCAACTTTCTGTTAAAATACCTTAATAGTTTGTCAATTTCTTGCAGCTTTCCATCAGTATATTTTGATTTAACATACGCCTTAACTGCCGAAAATTTCTGTGCAGGGACGTTTTCGGCGAGCCATACCAAAAAAAAAGAGTTTGCAACCCGACATATTACAGAGTATAAAAATATGCAAAAAAGAAAAAAATCGAAAAAAAAGTTTTTGCCAAGCAGCAAAACAACCTTAAATGGAATCGCCTCCAAATTTCGCAATTGCTGGATTGTTATGCTTTTCCATGATTCCACCAAGTTTAGTCGAAATCGGACATCTTTATAATACATCTCCCATAGAAAACATACATCCCCATAGAAAAATAGTCTTTGTTAGAAAAACATTTTTTGTTTTCAATGGAGGCTGCAAGGGTTTACAACACTTCGGTTGAGTCGAAGTTAACTTACCTCTATTTTTAATTGTTGTTTTATGTTTAAATGTTCGTACATGTTTATGTACACCTAAAGTCATCAGAGTGGGATTCGCGATTCGCTTGTTGCATCCAATTTATAAAAAATCGTAAAGAAGAGCTACAAATAAATTCGCATCGTAAGAAAAGACAATACAAAAAAGTTCCAAACTTGGTAATTAAAGCTTGCTGACTTGTCGTCAGACCATTCTCAAAATATTACCTTTGGAGTGCCCTATAGAGGAATATCGGAACTGAACAAAGAAACAATACAAAGGTCGAGTGAGCCCAACATAAACACGGAAGACATTGACAATCAGTTCAGCCCTCACCTCTATTTGGGTATAAAAAAAAAAGAGGCGGGGGGCAGGAGGTTAGACGCCTGGGGTGAGACTTGCAGAACGCGTACTTCGCAAAGCACTCAGGAAGGGCAGCTAGACATAGCGATATATCGAAAAATTATCCTTACAGCACCAAATTTCCCTATGGAGGGCACCGCTGCCTAAGGGTGGGGGGGATGTGTAAATTAGAAATGTTTTCATCAAACAAAATGGCTGAACTCCATTGGGGGCAATGAAAAACACGTAGAAAAAAAAAGAGTAGAGGGATTTTACTAAAATGAAAGAATGATTTATTCTCAAGATCAAGTGTCGGATGTGGATATTCAATCAGTGGAGGAAGTCAATCATAATGATTCAAAACAAAAGATAAAAAAGTCACATACAACAAGTCTGCAAGTATGGCCACGCAAAATATATTACACGGGTTAGAGCAAGAGGGATATGAGGTCCCGTTTAACTTCAGACATTCGGACGCGTTGCACCACGAATTTCTGCAATTTTCTAGATGTTGAAGCATTGACCGCGTTTGGTTGGATGGTCTTATATTCAAGATAAGGACATCTTCAAATACAAAAGTATTAGAAAGTGGTAAAGTATTTAAGTCGTCAAAGAGTAAAAGGAAGAGTTCATAAGGAGCCGGAGTGCCGCGGTGCGTCTCGGTCCTCTCCTATATGTAGTACACTGCCGACACCAACGACCCTCGACTTAATAAGTACTTTTGCGGATGATCGGCAATATTAAGCAGATCACGATGTCCAGTTAACGAAAAGTCTGCTGGCAAGCCACCTAGTAAAGTGGAAGAGTGGCTGGCCACTGGCGCATAAAAATCAATGAGCAAAGGTAAACATGTGACGTTCACACTCAACAGAAGCACCTGTCCCAGCTATCCTTACAACCCAGACCCGAACAAACGATGTTGTATATAGGTGTCACCTCGATAGAAGGCTCACTGCGCAAACACATAGAGTCGAAAAAGCTTCAAATCACTAAAGGCCAACAGCCTTTACTGGCTAATCAACTCGCGTTCCTCTTAAACTGGAATATAAAGTCTACTGTCAAAACATCATAAACTGTCTGACGTGGCTCGCAGTTATGGGGAAATGCCTGTGCGAGCAGTGTGGACATCCTCAAGATCACTCAAGAATTCTCAGAACCATCACTGGACGCCGGTACATCCAATCAGTGTATCACAACGATCCAGCATCCCATTGGTCGAAACTGAATAGAGACTTAAAAAATATTCAGAAGCTTCTTACCCACCCAAATCAACTTCAAATCTCTTCCATGGTACAACGCATTCTGCCTCAGGAGAAATGACCCAACCCAGCGACTCACTGAAGGGCGGTACCAATAAAACGCCAGCAGCACGGTTTGGCAACGACCCATCGTCGGAAACAAGTTATGGTTCTGCGAGTTAGTCAGTATAGCCATTGATCATTGTAATTAAAGTACAGATTGTATTTAAATAAAGAGAACAAATATGAAATCTCTTATGCTGATCCGGTGATCGGTATCGAAAATTATATAAAACCAGTTCTTATCAGAGCCAGGCCTGATACACTAAGAAAAAACAAAAATTTTAAAATTTATTGCTCATATGTAAAATGTATATTTTCGATTAGAAACAAACAACAACATAAAATATATCAAACTATTTTTATAAACCAACAAACAATTATTTTGAGGGATTTGAATTTCGTGCTCTTCTTCTAGGTGTTCTACGCCCGGTTTTATGTATGTAGGTACATACATTTAACCGGAACAATTTCAAAAATATTTATGTTAAAAATATTCAGTTGATTTTATACAGTTTTTATTAACGCATTATTCTATAAGTTTACAAATTTTCATACACAACCGAAAGGTAATTATTTCTGTCACCGTTTATTATTGCAAGCCTAATAAGGCACCTTAACTTAAGTACAGGTGAGTAATTTAAGTTTTATTATATATCAGCGCTTCAAAAGGAGTTCTGGGATTGGGATTACCCACTTTTTCAAATTTCTAAACTAGTTTTATAATCAGTTTTAAGTTAAGTTAACTAAGGTTCTAGGCCACAGAGAGATAGGAAGAAAGAGAGATCTGTGAAGTGTGTATGTGGATTAAAAGGTTTATACGACAGCGATAGATGGTGATATTAATACTAAATTGCATTCGAGTCAGTTTATTAAGTCAAATTGTGTACCACAAATAAACTACAACAAAGCTGTTTTACGGAACTCGGGATGGGGACTCTCATATCTCAAATATAATAAATAATAATAATATAATGATGTAAAGACTTTTTAAAAATATTATCTTAAATGGCGAAATTGGTTAAAAAAAATCAAAAACAAATAAATAATATTAGAATAAGTACAAATAAACAGTCGTTAATAGAATAGACGGTATCACTAGTTATACAAATAGTTCTAGCTAAAATCTAAATAGGTTAAAATACGAGTTTTTAGTAAAGGAGAAGAACATTCAGTGTCTGTCATAATGTACAATGTTATAAAAAGAGGGGGAAATAATTTTTTGTTATCCCTACAGGGGACTTTGAAACATGTATTAGTTTGTGTACAACATTTACTCCCAGCTTGGGTCAACAATTTATATAATTTTAAGTTGGTAGACGAACATTATATCACATCATATTGCATTCGGTTATACTGCTCATCCGAGTCGACTCTGACAATCACATGGATTGAGCTTAAGTTTTTCCATTGTATCTTGTTTTCGACGTTTATAAAAGTACTTTCTAGTTATCTTCCTTTGTGCCAAAGACACTTTAAGAAGGGGTAATGTATATACAGGGATGCTAACCGGCTTTGAATCTTACCATCCCCTGCCAAACTGAACCGTGATCCAATGCAGCGTATGTTATAAAACCCTGCTCCAAACTAAAACCCGCAAATGAAAACTTTTCGGTTCATTTTATTTATCGTCAAGCTTTGAGAATTTTGTGAATTTATATCAAGAAAATAGAATTTCTGAAACAGTACGGTATAGGCAACCAGCACTTTTTGGTATATCAATGCATAAGTAGCTTACAGTTGTGGACAAACGCAACTTTTACCTGACCTCGAGCCAGCTAAGCTCGCTAATTAAAAATTGACTTAGTGATTCAACTCAGACTTTTTATTTACGGGGATACCCCGGTGGTCGGTGATCCAATGGACACGCAACGTTTTCGAAATGCTAAGTTTAACTGCTTCATTCCACTTCGCCAAAAAAAAAAAATGATGAAACCTATGGTCGGTATCCGTATATTCTATTTTATACAGTTAGGGCTCATAAGTTAAGATTTTAAAATTTTTTCCACCGATTTGTTTGACTATATCATTTTATCTATCTCCTGTAATTGCCGTATTATATTGTAAATTTTTTCCTGAGTTTTCTGAATTCTGAATTCTCTTTAGTTGCTATTGTTTCTCCACTCTAATCTAACTTGCTGCTGCTGCTGCCGTGGCTGACACTAAGCAGCAGCTCCGACTTGATCTGCTGATCGCAAGCAGCGAAAAGCAAAAAGCAAAGAACACTTTAACCGACAACTAATGGCGCTTTTTGTCAGAAATCAGGTTTTGTGCTTGCTTCGAAAGCGACCTCTGATTTTTCTCAGAAGCAAACGCAAAAGCAACCATTCACATTGAACAGTTGAAAAAAGTTCAAGCTGGAAAAAGTAAAAGTTTTGCGACTTTTGCTGCTTCGACTGAAGCAATTTAAACACAGTTCAGAGTGCTCCACAAAGTTCGCAGAATTGTACGAGATTTTAAAATCTCATTTTCTGTTCCAGCTACTCAAACGACTGAAACTTTTATGTTGAACATTGTTTCTTTAGTTTACAAAGGAATAAAATGATTTGGACTTATCTTAGAATTTACTTTTTGGCTTAAACCGGTACGTACCGGTATACCGAAATAAAGAACTGGGTACCGTATCGAAACCGAAAACCGAAATAAATTAAAAACCGAAATAGAACCTTTAACCGAAACATTTATTTTGGGTCGTACCGGTACCTGTACCGGAACCGAAAATCGTTTCGGTATTAGTCCCTGATTCTTAGACAAGGCAAGTAAAAATATCGATTAATTTTGCCTCAGAATGAATGACGAACTGTACGATGTTTGTTCAAAAAGTATCGCGAACACATTTTTCTTTGATTGCAGGGGCGTGGTGCACCATGAGTTCTTGCCAAAGGGAAAATCGGTCAATATCGTGCAATTTGCGCAGCCAACGTAATTTCCCGACCTAGCCGGATGTGTCTTTTTTCTGTTCCCGAAACTAAAGAGGCCCATGAAAGGACGACGCTACAACAACAAGGTCAAAACGAGAAAGCAAAGCTAACTTCGTCTGTGCCGAAGTTTAAACACACTTGAAACTTTTGTGACCAATGACTTAATTTTTAAGCTTTATGTCTTGTGTCATTGGAATACTAAAAAAAAATTTTTTTTAATTTGTATAGCAGCTACAAGAAGTGACCATCCGATTTTCGCGATTTCGACATATGTGCAGTGTGCGGCAGTTAAACAAATCAAGCCAACCCTCGGTTTTTATACTATCATCCAGAGCTGTAAAAGAATATTCAATATTTGTGTCAATTATGAGAATCATTTAGAGATCGAATTGACATATTTTAAAGTAATTCAATTTTTACAAAAATCAGAATCGAATTGATTTTGATTTCGTTGTTTTATAAAATAAAGAATTGTATTTACTTGAAATAATTCAAATGACCTAGAAAATTTTGACATAGATTCACTTGACATAAGACAGCTGGCAGCCTTTAAGTATCGATTACAAGCCAGTATACTTTTGGACGTTTTCGTAGGCAGAGTTCGATGTCATCGGAAAAGTGGGCGTAAAACAGAAAAAACTTGGGCTTTAGATTACAAGTCTATATACTATTTAAGAAAATGTTGGCGAAAAAGTATGTGTTCAGCTCACAAGACGATACACAATTTGGAAATTTGTATGTTTGCTTGTGGACTACTGTACAACTCCACACACTTGGTGTATAGACTTGTACAGCAGCTACGTTAGAACCTGGCACACTTTTTAGTGCTAGGTGTATCCGATTGTAACGTGGATTTCAAATCTACACACTTGGTGTATGAAGTTGTAAAGTAACTAGAATACTACTTTGTCAACAATGAATATATGGAGCTGTAATGTATGTCTGTTTAAGACCACGTTGGGCAAGCCCTTGCACCCATTGCTCTGAGATGTATTTTACGGCAACTGGCGTCAGCGTGACATTAAAAATTGCCTCGGTTCTGGGCGCCAGCCTCACACAGTTGTCTCGTTTCGAAGCGAGTTAAAACAACAAATCCCTTGCGCATCAGCGCAGGGCGCTGATAAGTCACACAAGCGATTGAGACGACTGCAAAAGCAAATGTATGCAGTGTGTGTCTGGCTTGCCGACTGGAGCCTCGACAGTAAGGGGTTGTTGTTGGAGTGCTGCCAAACTCAAATCTTATGCCCACCGCTGGTTTAAGATATAATAGTATAGTGACAGAGGCGGCAACAATGGGGACACTTTGAAATTGAAGAAAAATCCCTTTTTGTGCACTATTCAGCACATAAATTGAAACTGGTCATCCAACATTCAGTGAAAATATTTACTCAATATCGTCCAATTTGTCACCTTTTGTATCCCTATTTTCAAATTTTAGCATCTTTGGACCTTTAATTTTGACACTCCAAAGGATTATTATACCGTGTTATATTTTGTAGCACATAAATGACATTACTTAAGCCAAAAATATTGCTGAGACAGCAAAAATAACTATTTATAATGTAAAAAGTTCAAAAAGGTGACAAACTGGCAACACTGCCCTTAAAGTCACAAGTATGACACAACTGTTATTTGCACAAAAACTTCTCGAATTTTTGTCATACAAAATTTCAGGTTACAAATGTGTACAAAACGTAGCGAGAATGACCCATTACGTAGGCGCCTAATGTAATGCATGTTGTGGACCAAACTCATTCAGCTCTGCGCCGCTGGGGAATTGACTTGGCCAATTTAAATCATTGTCACATATTATACAGTTCCATAAATCCAACTTTTTTGAATAAGGTCTGTACCCACCACTCCGGAATTTTTATTAAGTCACAACACTTTATAGAAAGACTTTGCTTTGCTTCGATTCTCATGAGCTATTCGTAAGTGTTTCTATTTATATAATGTATTTTGAAGAAAAATAAATTCCGGAGTGCTGGATAGTGACCTTTACCCTTAAATTCTGATAATGGGGACATCTACAAGTAGGGGGGTTTTGCGGCTTAATATAACCCCTACGAGATTACCGCGAGTTAAAAAAAAAATGGAATCAATTCAATCTTTTTCGGCTCGGTTTAAAAATGATACCTGTTCAATATCGCCAAAAATATCGATATAGATATTTTTGAATTATCCGAAATCCCTAATTACGGGTTTGGAACCTTGGTATAATCCATACCTGTTAAGTGAAAATTACTAATCAATTAAATTATTTTTGGAAAATAGTCGTAGTGATTATATAGTTGGCTGGTGAAAAATTTATGATTATTTAATGATTACGATTACAAATAATCAAAAATAATGAAAAATAATTTAAAAAAAAAAAAAAAAAAAATTAATAAATTAATCATTTATTTTATTTTTTTTAATAAATTTTTTTTATTGGTAAAATTTTTTTTTTAAAAAGTAGTAGTTTTTTAGAATAAACCAGACCTGAACAAGTCGCTTTGGTGATGGAACCAATTTCAAAGGCGCTGGATTTTCTTCAAGGAGAGAAAAACCTAAACTATGGTAATATAAATTATAATAGATATTAAAAAAACTTTTAGGTCTAATCCATTTTTAAATATCATTCAATATAGGCTACCTTATTCCGAGTTTAATGACGTTGAGCAATAGGTTGCAGAAACTATCTAAGAACGAGGAACTGCAATCTATATGCTCTGTCATACTAAAAGTTGATAAAAAGTTACGAGAGCGGTTTAAGGACTATTTCTTGTTGACGGCAGAAGCACACACAGCAATTGCAGCTGCGGTGCTTACCCCGTGCATAAAATTGAAATGGGTGAAGGTTTTGCACAAACTGAACCCGGAGTGTAATGAAGAAAAAGTTCGGGATATTGTTTTGGACGCAATAGCCAATTTTTTTTCAAAGCACTCAACAAAATTCAATTTTGACACGAGTGCAACAAGCAATAGTTGTCCTGACATTGCAAAAAACTTTGATTTGACATTGATTTTGACATTTGATTTGAATTTGTAACAAATTTCAAACTTTTTTCTTTTGCAGATGATGAAAACGCAAGTCCATCTTCTCAAGATGAACTACGCACGACACAACGGTCTTTAATTTGCCATCAGCTCTTCAGCTATTTGAGTGATCATGCTAGCTCGGAAGATACATATATGGCTAAAATATGGCATTTTAAAAGAAGCGTCTATTGCTTTCAACACGCCTTTAACATCTTCGGCTCCTGTAGAGCGTCTGTTTTCATTTGCTGGTATTATAAACAGCCCTAGGTGCCAATCATTGTCTGATTTTTCATTCGAAAAATTTGTTTTAATGAAGGCAATTTAATTTAATGTGAAATCATGTAATATTTAATACGTTCTTGTTAATACAGTGGTGCTCATAGACTTAAGCCACTGCCACTACCATAAACTGTTTTCTTAATAACTTTTTTGAACATATTTATTTCGGCCTGAAATTTTTACATTTTGCAACACTGTTATTTAAGCAGCTGATCACAGTAAAAAATGACAAGTAGGAATTCGGGGGTTCCCAAAAAATTGACTAAATGTCAAAAAGGAGTATTGCGCTCTGCTCATATACTTAAGCCACCTTGAGCTAAAATCGTCAAACTTGTGTTTTTTCCGGGAAAGTTGTGCTAGTTATTTTCTAAACTAAAATATTGAATACTAAATACGATTTCCCAAAACCATTTGACCGCTATGGCTAAAAATAAAAATACAAATCCGGCCGAAAGAAAACTAATATGGGAATATTACGAAAAAAACACAAGTATTCTACAAATTTGTAAGACTTTACATTTTTCGCGTGGCAAAGTCAGAAATGCCATTGCATTTTATAAGAAACATGGAACCTGGGAAAATATTCCACGTGAAAAGCCCAGAAAAACCACTTTAAACGACGATAGACGGATTGCCAAAATCAGTAAAGCCGATCCGTTCTTGACTTCGACGCAAATCAGAGGTCAAATGGTGGCAGATTATGGCGTGAATGTGTCAGCTCAGACCATAAGAAGACGGCTAAATGAATTCGGGTTATATGGAAGCATTGCCAAAAAAAAACCATTGCTGTCCATTAAAAATGTTAAAAAGCGGCTTCAATTCGCCACATATTCAAAAAGGTCCCAATTTTTGGAACATGATTGTTTGGAGCGGCGAATCCAAGTTTAATGTCTTTGGGAGTGATGGTAAACCATATGTACGACGTCCTCCCAACAAACAATTGGACCCCAAATACACGAAGAAGACCGTTAAACATGGTGGCGCTTCGATTATGGTCTGGGGCTGTTTCACCGCATCGGGCGTAGGTCCCCTAGTGAAGATAGAAGTCATTATGAACAGCGAAATGTACAGGGACATCCTTATTAACAATTTATCTGGAGAATATGCCGATAATTTGCCACTTGCCTGGATATTTCAACAGGACAACGATCCGAAACACACCAGCAAGATAGTCAAGTCGTAGCTTAACCAAGAGGCAATCAATGTTTTGCAATGGCCACAGCAGAGCCCCGACTTGAACCCTATAGAGAACTTGTGGGGAATTCTTAAACAAGTCGTTGGCCAAAAAAAACCAGCAAATAAAAACGATTTGTGGCGAATTTTGCAAGAAGAGTGGAAGAAACAGTGCGCACGTCTTGTGGATTCAATGCCAAAGCGTTGCTCCGCTGTTCTTAAGCAGAAAGGTCATCCCACTCAATATTAAAGTAAATTTATTAAAAGTATAAGGAATATTGGCCAAATTTTAACTTTTTCAGGACATTTTGGAGATGGTCTCAGATTTTTTAAGTTTTTCGTTGAATATATATTTTTATAACTTGGTTATTTTTCTATTAGAACACTGATATATAGAACTAATGTGACACAAAAAATTGGAGCTGTGAAATAAAAACTTTTCTTAATTTTCGTTTAAATTCTTGGTTGAAGTCTTGTGGCTTAAGTCTATGAGCACCACTGTATGTTGTAAGCCAATCTCGTACAGAAACATTGTTGTTATTAAATGTGATGTTAAAAATAATTTGTTTCTCTCAAAATAGTCTCAAATAGTCGAAATAATGGAAAATAATGGAAAATATTAAAACGATTATTTTCCATTATTTTCAATTATTTTTAATAATTTATGCTAATTTTCCATTATTTTTGATTATTTGTAATCGTAATCATTAAATAATTGTGTAAAACCGAAAAAAATCGCAATTTAATCATTAATTCAACTTTTAAACAAAAATAATCTAATTAATAATGACTACAATTAATAATCATTATTTAACAGCTATGGGCCAAACCCAGCCAGGGCTTTTCTACTACCAAAGGTACCTTTCAAATTTGGAGGGTCTCGTTGGTATCAAAAAAAAATGGTCTTGAAAAATGGTTCACAGTAATACATAGATGGATAAAATCAGTAACAAAGTCAAGGAAAACTTTGTACAACTTATGATTCACTTAGAATAAATGTCTTTTTGCGCTCTTGTCCTACTTAATGCGTATTTATCATGTACAATATTAAGGGGGTCGTCTCTTTGACATAGCTTATTTCAGCGATTTGAAGCAGAGTCACCGAGCCGCGGGGCTTTTAGAGATTTATAAAGAGTCAAATGTTGACATTGCATATGCAAATGTGTAGTTTGTTTGCGGCACAGACCTTAAATTACAATTGCTTTTGTCGTATAAACTTAAATTAAGGAGTGAATGTGTTTTTTTTTTTTTTGTTTTGTGAGTATCCAAATTAACGCTAGGTGATGTTCAATTTAAAATATGTCAGCGATGCCTCAACTGAATTCAGTCGCATGAATAGTATTGATTGACAATAGGCTAACTAATACTAAGGTGTCACAGGCAAATCATTTGATTAATTTGGGTTTATAGATCTTATTAGTTTTAACTTCAACAAATTTGGATTAAGACTTGTTGCCTGTGGTACCTAAGCTAATTTTTTCATGTGGTTTTTTAAGAGCTTTGGCAAGCATTCGGCTCGTGTGCGAAATAAGTGTAAATGTTAGGGCATCGCCGCTCTACAAATTTAACTAACTAGAAGAGTGTTTGAGAGCCTCGTTTGTTTTGTGCTGTCTTTTGGTCCAATTGTGTTTTGCTATTACTTTTTGTTATTGATTAATCATCATTGGTCAGCTCCTCGTTGTCATATTCTGGTTCATTGCCACGTCCTTCGCGTATGCGCTTCAATTTGCGTTTCAACATCATGACGCCTAAATACATATTATAAGCAAAATCAGTTTTTAAGTATATAATACATTCCCTTCAAGTACTACTCACATTTGATGGCCTGAAAGGTTTTGGCCGAAGCAGATTCAGTGGCTGGTATTGCATTGGCGGTGGATTTCTCATGGGCCAGTTTCACTTCCAAATAGGCCTTTTTCAGTTGCTTGTAATGACGATACTCAATGGAATCCTTGACCAAAATGCATCTGCGGGAATAGGGTACTTTAAGCTAGATTCAATCACTCTATTTTAGTTACTCACTTGGCTGCCGATCCCTCGCCGGAACAGTCCGCCGGTGTTGTATGATAGATTTGATGATAGAAATACTGCAATACCGGTGAATTCCATATGGACAGACCATACCACAACCAAATGACCACATTCAGAGGAAATTTGAAATTCTTGGCAAATAGCGTGGGCATAAAATACTTGAAGGGCAAAAGGTTAATAAACACATGCGACCAGGCGGCTATACGTAGTCCCATAAATATCTGATAGATGTAATGATTGCGCGTCGAATTATTGGGCAAAGCGAGCAGAGCCAGCAATTCGGTCAGTATGTGGTATAGTCCCAGGGTCAGGTTCAGACCCACAAAGTAGTTTTCATACCTAAGTAGGTAGAAAAGGGGATTAAGGACCAACAAGTATGAACAAGATTACCTCTTACCTGTACACATCGATGGCTATCAAGGCCAACAGGTAGATACCCTTGGAGGCTGCCTCCAAAAAATCCGCCTCTTTGAAATCCAACATCGCTCCATGGGCATAAAATGTTATAATGAATATCGAATAGAATTGAAATTTCTCATATTGATGCGAGCGATAGAAAATGAGATTGTCCGACGAATAGAAGAGCGAGTAGCGACCCTGATTCTTCATCAGTTGGGGCAGGATCATGAATTCATTGTAGAAATACAGGAACAGGCAGCAGGCGGCATAGAAGGCAATGTTCCAGATTAAGCGGGCAAATTGTTTGCGCTTAAAATATTTGACATTCGACGACTTGAGAAAGAACTAGGGGAGGAGAGGGGTGGGAAGAAGTGTGATTACTTGTGTGCAGTGGTTTTCAACCCAAAACAAAGATAAGCAGCTACTCTAGACACATTATATGGTCAGCAATCGCTGGTACTTGTGGTGACCCCTTGCTATCAATCGCTGGAGCAGGTACAGGAGCGGATTTTGACGGTAGATTTGGTGACAAGGGGTGCTACTTTTGTTATACAATTTGGCTTTGCCTTTGGAAAGCTTGCTTAGCTCTCAAATTGAAACATTTTCATTTAATTTCCCTATTCAAGTCCCAAACAGACATCATTTGGCCCTGAGACTTATTGATTGTCATTGCGAATGCCAATCTAATAGGAAATTAAAAGCGTTTGAATTCAATTGGCAAGTCTGTGAGAATCACTAGAATTCATGGCATTAGAATTCATGGAGATTTCTATAGAGATTCATAAATTTTTTAATTTTAGTTCAAATTTCGAAATAACATAACCGAAGATTCAGCTTTCAGTCGACATGCCTGGCAAATTCAGCGAGTTTGTTAGCAGTATCGATCGATTTGTATGATACCAAGTCGCCTAACAACAACTGTTGTATCCTTATCATTGAAATCGTCGACGTCCCCTTTTTTTCTGCCAGACACGCATGATTTTTGTTTTGTGTGCGTACATCGAAAAAAAATCCGTCTATGAGAGTATTTTGCAACTTAATGCAAACAGTATTTCCATGGACAGAAACTTTTCTATCGCCGATATCTAAGAATTGGTAAGAAAACTTGTCAGTGGATGGATCTTGTGGCATTTAAAGTCGCAATTTTATTTTAAGCTGGATTTTTTCAACATTACGCCACAGTGGCCATATTTTCAAATGATTGTCGGAGATATTGTTGGGTTGTTCATGAGATGTTCTTGTTAAATTGCTCATTTTTGTTCAGTGAGAGTTGTTCTTTCGCTCTTGTTCAGTCTCGTTTGCTCGGTGAGTTGTGCAGTGACGTGTTCACTCAGTGCGGTGACAGTTTTTTTCATCAAAGTTTTTAATTAAAAATTATAATCATTTTAGAGGATGCTAACAAATAGGCAAATTCCGCATTTGAATGATTGCGAATCTTCAATACGCCCTCAGGATTGTTGATAATCAATTGAACAATTGAATTACTGAACAACTGAGCAATTTCAGTGAGCTGGCTCACTTTGAAAAAAAAAAAACAAGTGAACTGGTTCAGTGATATGAACAACCTTTACCCAACACTAGCCTGAAATCACCTAAGAGGAGTAACAGAGTGTTATCTTGTTGGACTTGTTTGTCTGTTCTTTCTACTCTAATTCGTTTCACGGCCCAAACTGCCGGTATACCACTAATGTATTTGTTTTTTTAGTATCTTACGATTATACAATTTTTGGGTAACATCAAAACCATTTTAAAGAGACATCAAGTCACTACATTCCAAAATCAGTCACATTAAAATAAGAGTTCTAAGAGTTCACTAATATCGGCGTTTAAATTGTTGCCTGCGAAAATCACTTCTGTATTTGTCCCGTGCGAATGCCTTGCTTTTTTTCAATTATCTTGAAAACGAAAAGTTTCCCGAAATCAGCTTTAGCACCAAAATTAGGGCTTTTAGAGTTATGATTTAAGCCTATTGTCAAATAAAAATGCGATTTATTTTGCCTTTTTTTTAAATTTCAATGCGAACGACGGTAACGTTCGACATCATGGAAATGCCCATATATATTTTATATATTAGTGGTGTTCCTGGCAGTGGTTTGCTTTCGATTTTAATTTGCTTTAGACTTCGTGCATCTGCTGCTCACGACTGCTCCATACAAAACTTGCAGTGTGCCCAGAAAAAGTAAGGAAAGTAGTTAAATTCAGGAAATCAACTTCGAGGCTGATTTAGATTTGATTTCATTTTAGTGTGACCATTTTCTTGCACCCGCGCTTGGTGGTTGTTTTATTTCTGCTGTTACTTAAATGTGAAAAAAGTTGTAAGTTTTCTATCACATTGAAAATTTGAGTAATTAAGGGGGTAGTACAAGTTAGGCCGGAAAAAAAATCGACTTTTTTCAGATATTCAGACTCAGATATTCAAAAATATTTTCCCAAAAGGATTTTCGAAAACTCGAATTAGTTTAGGAGATATAGCCTTTTTAGTGACCCGTTGTGACCCAAAATTTCCAAGCAACTGCAAACTTAAAACGCGTTTTTCTCGAAACCACGTTTTTCCAAATGGCGGCCGCGATTCAGCCAAAACTACTGGACCGATTTTTTTCAATGCGGTGTCAAACGACGCAGAATTGTCGTCATTCTGACCTAACATCCAACTTTTAGATACATTTGTAGTATTTTTTTACACTTGGCTACAAAAAAAATACCAAAAAAAAATTTTTCATCTTCAAAGTGCCACCATTTTGTCAAAAATGAACTTTTTTCCAAATCTGAGGTTCAGTCCAGAATTACATCGATACTAAACCAGAATCTATTTACCTTTTTGAATTCGGATAACGGAGTAATCCGAATCACGGCCGCCATGGGCGCACTTTTTTCGTACCACTTTTCGCAGACCAAAAACTTTTCAGCCGACTTCAAAATTCTAAAACAAAAAATTTTTTATTTTTTATTCATTCGATAACTTTCAAATAATAAAAACCGATTCGAGAAATATCGTTATCTTTCTGTGAATTAAAAAAAAATGATCTAAAAACAGCACGCGCAACTTGTAAAGTAAAAGTAAAGTAAAATCGGCTTGTCAAAGACAACAGCCCCGAGGGGCCAAAGCCGAGCCTCTCCAATCTCTTGGCTTGTGCGCTTTTAATTAAGCACAAGAGAAAGGGACCTCAGTTTAACGCCGAATCGACGGCAATTTTTGAGAGGCTTTTCATGGATAATACGCATGCTGGCGCCAACAGCAAGAGGTGTCGAGTGTAAGTTTATTCAAAGAAAAACTTCATTAGATGTTCGAGGCGGATCGCCCCGCCTATGCTCAGCAGTCGCGCACACTAACCGCTGAGCCACTGCGGCCAACTTGTACTACCCCCTAAAATGAATTAGGTATTTGTTGTTGTTCTACTACTAATATTTTGTCCTGCCTTTACCGTCTTAAGTTCTGCCAAATGGCATAAGACACTTCGTTTGAAAAAAAAAAAAAAATAATTTAATTCTTTAAAGTTGCAATCATTCTAGACTACACAAACTAATTTCAGAAGCTTAGAAAACTAGTTTTCGCAATTTCATTCGACATTTTTTGCTTTAGCGCCTTTGTTCTGCAAACGAAAGCAAATCAAAATAAAAACCGGATCGTTCCGTACACCGCTTTTGATTTGCTTTCACAAAATCAAAATCCAAAGCAAATCACTTTCAGGTATACCAATATTCAAAATAGTTTTTCACCAATACCCACCATTCTCAGGGAACGTGCTAAAGAAACGAGTTTAAGCAACAAAATAAGGTATATTTTTGAAGTACTGAGGAATTTTTTGAGCATACTCCAAACAATTCTGAACCCAACCGTTTTTGTTTTATCTATTTCGGATAAGCCGTTCCTAAGAAAAATCCGGAATCAATAGACCACCTATTCTTGGGCCCACTTTGAATGTGCGCTACAAAAACTACTGCAACAAGGGAAAAACGGTCCACAGCAACATTATTATTTTATTCATGTGTTATCTATACAATAAACAAACCCGTTTGTCAATATCAATTATAAATTTAGTGAAATTAAATTTTTAGCGAGGTATTTAAAAATGGGCCCTGAAGGTAGAACAACCCTTAAGACTCTTGAGGCAAAAAATCTGCATGGGTGCATGTCTCACCGATTTAAATTGTTTTACATATTACACAGCCCAACAGTTTTTTTGGTACAGGTCTATTTGGATCTGATTATGTTAACAATATTTACTTAATATAAATTGCACTGGAAAATCTCTATTATCCATCAGCTCTTGTTTCCAAGATATGGAGGAAAATTTAAACAAGCAAAAAGAAATAAATACAATGGGATTACTTAAGAATATTGACAAACTGACAAATGTAACAACAAAATAGAATAAAATGTTGATGTATGTATATTAGAGCGGGTCAAATTTTTAATCGACCAAGCGTAAAGCAGAAACATAATCTACGGTAAATTCTAAGAAAATTTCCCCAAGATACCATAGGTCTAAAATCAATTCCTAGGTTCCGCCTAGCGCGGTCAAAATTTTTATATAGTTTTTATAAAAAACACTGTTGAAAAGTTGAAAAATGGCAACGTACATTATTGATCTTGGTGTTGTTTCAAAGAAAATTTTGCCAGCTTTCCGAATCTGTTTTCATATTTTGAATTTTAAATTGAATTTGACGGACCTGCTATATAAAAATGTCAAAAAAAAAAAATGGTAAAATAAAACGATTTAAATTTCGAAAAGTTTTTCTGTTTCGGAAATGGACTTTTCATCAAGAATCTCCGAGTCATCAAGAATTGCCGTATCAAAACATTATTGATTTTGGTCCTTCAAGTGAATTAAGTGAGCTTAATTTAACTTGCAATCGGGATATTTTAAAGTATCTACTATTTATTTTTGAATGAGCATAAGAGAGAAAAAGGTAACCAACATTTTTCTTATTCAATTTTTACCACACAAGGCGCTAAAAAAATAATTGAAATATAAAATAAGTGTCGGAAAAAACTGAATACTTTAATTAAGAACTACCAAAAACCACAAGAAATAAATCTAGACCCAATATGATTGACACTTTCTTAAACACAATCAATGATTTTTTTATATCGGGAAATGCCAATTGATTCCGAATCACCTACAAGAGTTCTTGATTGACCAGCGTTCAAATAGAAAGCATACGATTCTCGAATTCATGACTGATGCAATATCTCATCAATCAACACAGCCGCTAACTAGTCATGATCCAACATGTGACAATGGCTCATCGGATATAGATAATGAGTGTGAGTTTTCATTTCAAATACCTACGTTGAAAAGGACGACCGTATACCAAAAGATACGAAGCCTTAAATTGTACCATGATGTGCGATAGATTTAGCATATCGGATAGAGCCGCATCTTGTTTGGCTACGGCTCATTGAATTGTCTAGAGTTTGAAGATCCGCAGCTGTCAGACTCTCAAATTCCATCGCATATTCAGGGAACTGAAAGAGCTATTCAATTACTTTCAAGTGTATCGGGCCGCATTATGGAAAAAACCGAGACGATGTTATGGCTGTAACTACAGAAGGTCGAAATATAATACCCCGCATTGAGAGCAAAAAAAATCTAAATGTCCAAATTCTTACTCTGGTAAATGAATTTGGCACTGATTGAATAAAATATTCTCTTTAAAAAATAAAATCGTTTTATTTTACAATTTTTTGACATTTTTATATATCAGGTGCGTCAAATTCGATTTAAATGTCAAAATATTTTGAAAATGCGAACAGATTCGGAAAGCTGGCAAAATATTCTTTAAAGCAAGACCAATATCAATGATGTACGCTGCCACTTTTGAACTATTCAACATTATTTTTAATAAAAACTATATACAAATTTTGAATGCGCTAGGCGGGACCTAGGAATTGATTTAAGATCTGTGGTAACTTGGCGAAAAATTCTTAGAATTAACCGTAGATTACGTTTCTGCTACACGCTTAGTAAATTTTTTCTCACCCTTACAAATTGTCCCACCTTAATGTATATAAAATGTGATTGTTCAGGCCTGTTCCCGTTTTCGATTTCGATCAAATCATGCGGAATCGGAATTTGTTGCTGTTCCCGTTTCCGAAAAACGATCAAGTTATTCGGTTTCAAAAGTTTTGCCTAAGAGTCAGTGGAATGAAAAGTAAATGCCAATTTTCTTGGCAATGGTGATTCTTTGCATTTTGCAAACATTTTTATTTTAACATGTCATATATTGTGGAGATTTTCAAGTATCTATAGACAAATCGACCCTTCAATTTGATTTAAAATCATTGACGAAAGAAAGAAAAACGATCAAAATGAAACCGAGCTGTTCGCAATTCCGAATCAGCGCATGCGCAGTGCTGATCGAAATTGTCAAGGCTGCCTTATGGCTGAATTAAAATTCGATAACGATTCGAACATTCATTCGAAAAGACAATCGATTTCTATTTCGCTCGGAAACGGGAACACCAAAATGAAAACAATTCGGAATTGTGATCTTTTTACTTTACATTCCACTCGGAAACGGGAACAGGCCTGGTTATGTTTGCTTATACAGGGGTGGTCCATTTAAAAATTGGAATTTAATTTTGGTATAAAAAGAAGGCTCGATATATTTCAAAGGTTGAACATTTGTTGGAAAGGTTGGTCCATGTCACTTATTTATGAAAAACAATTACGGTCAAATGACCACCACGGCTGACTTGGAAGTAGCCCATTCGATCCACGCAATTTTTGAGAACATTTTCAAAGGTTTCGGCACGTATGTCAGCAATAGCAACTTGAATCTCGAAAACATTGCTGCGGTTGCTGAAAATGTGCGTGAACAACCATCGACATCAACTCGCCATCGATCTTAACAATTGGACATTTCATGCACTTCTTTGATAGGAATTTTGCATAGACATTTTATTGTAAAATGTTTTTTTTAAATTTCGCACAGTTTGAGTCGAGAACTCACCTCTTTGGAAATATGTTTTTTAATATTTCCCAACTTTCTTCTAGCGAATAGCGACCCATTTCGTAAATGTCAAAATTTTTACTAAATATTAGTCGCTTTCCGAATGACATTTGACGTTTTTAAAGTCAAATTATAAATAGTTCAAATTCCAAACACTAGATGGACCACCCTGTATATTAATGAAAAATATATGCAGTGGTTAAGGTACCTGCAGAAGGGGTCAAACCTAAATTTTAGAATATCTTTAAAAGCGCACGGTAGATTTTAATTAAAACCGAAATTTCTGAGAGATGGTAATCGACAGCGAAAAAACCGCGAAATGGAGTACCTTTTCTAGATCCACCCACGAACTACTTCACATAGCACACAATCTAGACCAAAAAATTGATCGAAGTGCGATTTCAGTTTCACCAATGAAGCCTTAGTTCTCGGGTTAAGGGTATTATTGTACTAGCAATCACCTTAGAACAATATTGAACAATTACTGTAAAACAAGCTTCACCAAGGTTATACAATTAATCTCTTGAGTAAAAATCTTCATTGACAGCAAGAAAATGTTTTTAATAGTCTAACCGCGATACACTAGATGTCTGGAACTGAAGTATTTAAATGATATGATCCGTTTTCCTGCTGGTAATAAATTAATTTACTCATAAAATTAATTGCATAATAATGGGAAGCTGTTAAAAACCTAATTGGTCAATATTGCTCTAAGTGAATTGCTAGTACAAAAATGCTTCGTCTTGGTCTAGTTTACGGCCTATATGGATTGGTCGCCCTATAAGGATTTTTATACTCTGTACCAGAGGTACTCAGAGTATATGAAGTTTGTGCAAAAGTGTCCGTCTGTCTGACCGTATGAACGCACAGATCTCCGAGATGGTAAGAGATAGAGGTTTGAAATGTATGGGACAAAAACTTCTTATGTCTTCGCTAAAACGAGTCATTTGTATGTTACTTCAAACTTTGAACGGATTTATCTCGAGACCACGTTTTTCGAACTGGCGGCCATGATATCTCCAGTTACACTGAACCGATTTTGATGAAACTTTGTGCAATCAATTTCAATTTCCGAGGGCTGCTTTCATAATTTGACCCTCTGAAGAGCCCAAACATTCTCTATAGGATAGAGGTCGGAGCTGATACCTGGCCAATCTAAGGACTTAATACCCAATTCCATTCAAAAATTTGGGTGAATCTGAAACGTCAGACCTAATTGAACCCAATGGCATCCGCACAGATCGCTGTAGAACAAAATGAAAAATCATCCATGAAGTTCTTGTTCTCTCGCAGTAACGGATTTCATACTAAGTACAACTCCATTGCACGATTGAAACGAATTTTTGATATTACGTGTCCAATGCCCCTGGCCATGATTGCTGAATATTGTAAATTTGTATCTTGAACCATTAACAATTAAGTTAAATTGTGGTCGCTGTTTTGTTGCTAGTACAAAAGTACCCACAGAACGCTAACCTAGGGTGAGGTGATGCTTGCAGAAGTCCCTTCTATCAGAATTTAAGGGTCTCATGTCGGACTTTTTAATAAACTTTGATTTTGTCTTACTGTGTTTTTAAATCGGGGCCCATTTACCTTGCGTCCCCCTCAGTCCGCTCCTGACCCGCTCGCGACTATTTATATAAAAACGGCATTGCCCATAAAAACAATCGCAAGTGCAAATAGAATAACGCATTTCACTCACTTGGAACATTCGTTGGAATCCATAGAAGCCGCAGGACAAGGCCACAAATATCCAAAACACCGCATTCAGCAGGTAAGGCAAATCGATGTCCCGCACCAGAGCGTCGAAGCGGTCGGTGGTTATCAAATATTTCAATGGCAAAAAGAAGTTGCTTATTTCGGCCCAATAATCCGGTGGGCCGGATTTCATGTCCAGTATCGAGGTCATGTTGCCAGGAGAGAGGATGCTGCACAAATAAAAATTTTCCCAAATATTTATGGGCAAAGGGAACAGCTGATGCGGCTGGTCTTACGTCTGTCGTAACGTAACTAGCTCTAACAGCACGCTGTTAATATCCAACGCCGCCGCTAACAGTGCCCGCTAAATTTGAATTACCTTTTTGAATTTATAGCTGCCCCGAAATGTCCTCGCAATTGGCCCACATCAAGGAAATTCCTCTGGAACCAGTGGAACTTTTTAAGAAATTAATGCCTGCCAACGGCAAGGAGTTGCAGGTTATGAACTTGGCCACATTGGATGAGGAATTTGGTGTGCTTAATCGTACGGTCGTTTATCGAGGTCTAACCGCTGATGCCGATCAATCCGTAGTTTATGTGACCCAGAGTTATACGCGCAATTGCAAAAATCTAAGGGCAAATCCAAAAGCCGGCTTGACTTTCTATTTACCGCCAACGAAAGTGGAAACTGGAGTTGGGGTGGAGGAGGAGGCCACCTGGCAGGTGCGTTTACTGGGTGCTCAGGCCGAAGAGTTACCTCAAACTGAGATGGATGAGTGGTGGAACAAGGAGGAATTACCTGCCAAAATACGTGCCTATGTATGTCCTTGTGGTGAGCCGGTGGACTATGAGCAACTGAAGATCAAGCATGATGATTTTCTCAAGCAGCACTTGGCGAGTGGAAAGCCATTGGCAAGGCCAGCAACCTAGTGAGTTTATCTATAGTTTAAAGCTTCTTGATTTGAGGGTATAAATGGTGTAATGACATAAGGCCTACGCACGTAAGACCCATATGAATAATTTCAACTTTGAAATATATCTCAGAACTTTTCAGGGCCATAACACACTTAAATTTGAGCTTTTTGATAACAAATACACCTCGTATGGAGGGTTACCATAAAGTGGTATTACATCTTATGTTGGATAATACATACAAGCAGTGTTGCCAGAATCTGAGGTTCAAAAGTTGCTAGATTTTCAAAAAAAAGCTGCTAGAAATAGCTAAAAATAAAAAAAAGTTGCTAAAAAAAATAGCTAAAAACTAAAACTAAAAAAACTGTTGTTTTTGGACTGAAATCCAATAGATTCTTGAAAAAAATTATTTTGTAATGAGTTACGAAAACAAAAATACTTTAAATGAGGTCTGCAAACCGCTCTGGAACAGTGTTGCCATAAAAAGGGGTCCAAAAGCTGATAAGTTTGCGCAAAAAAATTGCTAGAAATAGCTAAAAATTGTAAAGGGTAAAACTGAAAAAAAAGTGTTTTTGAGACTAAAATCCAACAATAACTTAAAAATTAAGGTACGGTGTCTAGTATACATAATTTCGGTACATCATCAGCAAACTTCAATTTTAATTTAAAAAGAAACCATGAATGTCCGCCGGAAATTTTTTGCAAGATAATTCTTCTTAATTCGCGGTGTATCGAAGAAAACAATTACCCCAATTTACTTTTCAAGGTGCTAACACTAACAAATTCTTCAAAAAGGACAGAGTCCCGCAATGAATTCACAATCTCCCTTTTTTTTGAGTCCGAGCCAAACCAGAATCTAAGTGCAACGAAAGCTGAAAGGCCAAAAAATGCTGATCTCAGTACTGAGAACTATGTACCGGAATTTACTTCCACATCAGCAATATTTGAGTTTTTTGCTCATTATAATAAATAGAAATATTTTGCCAATTTATTGTAGTCAATTTCTACGAAAGAATATAAAAACTGAAGACGCCCTGAATGTTTTCATACGACTATCACTACTGTGGATAGAACCCGTCAGGGGGGCTCAGTACCGAATCAGTACTGAAATTAGCGCTGATTTGGAAAAGTCGGTACAAAAAACATGGCTTTCCTTGCTTGCTCTTCGGTCATGAAACTAATGCTGGCATCGCAATCTTTAATGACTTTCGCTTTTTAGCAAAAATTAAAGTACTAAATCTCATGAGTAGTGAAACTCAACTAAAATCACTTATGAACTAAAGTAATTTCTAATGATTATGCCTTAAATTATCACTCGGAAATTCACTTCTTAGACTTTTTACTCAGGGGAAGCTCTATAGCAAAAGTTTCAAACCAATTTAATATGCGTTATTTTGCACTTCGTCTTAAGAATATAAAAATTGCTAGAAATAGCTAAACATAATTTTAAAGATGCTAGATTTAAAGCTAATAGCATTTCCGAAAATTTATAAGCATTTGCACTTTCAAAAATGCTAGATCTAGCAACTAAATAGCTAAAATGGCAACACTGCATACAAGTGAAATTTTTTTACAAACGCAAATTGGACGACTGTAGATGGCGGTTTTACGTTTACATATAGACCAAAATCAAGTTTTTGAGTAAACCGCAAGTACATACTACAATTTTAGATCAAGTATAGCAAGTAAAGGGTGTCTTTTTAAGAGCTATAGGAAAGTTTTTCAAAAAAAAAACACATAAAATTCAGAAAAATGCATGAAATCTTTATTTGAATCGATAGTACGGTCCATATAATTTAATGTTTGAAGATTATTTCATGCAAATGTTGACCGTGACTGCGCCTCAAATGGTCCATCCGCTTAGTTCAATTTTGGCATACTCTTTCCAACATTTCGGTCGGTATCTCACGAATAAATGCTTCAATGTTGTCTTCCAATGCCCCAATTGAAGCGGTCTTGTCTGTATAGACATGAGCTTTAACATAGCCCCACAAAAAATAGTCTAAAGGCGTTAAATCGCACGATCTAGGCGGCCAATTGACCGGTCCCGAACGTGAAATAAAATGTTCACCGAACTCGCCTCTCAATAAGTCCATTGTTGCGCGTGCTGTGTGGCATGTGGCACCGTCTTGTTGAAACCACATGTCATGGAAGTCAAGCTCTTGCATTTTGGGCAAAAAAAAGTTGGATATCATCTCACGGTAGCGCTCACCATTCACAGTTACGTTACGATTTACGTCACGTTACTTTTTCTGGATGCATTGGTAGCTCTTGCAATGCTTCTGGCTGATATTCACTTCAAAATCGACAATTCTGCTTATTTACGTACCCATTGAGCCAAAAATGAGCTTCGTCGCTGAACACAATTTTTCGGTAAAAAAGTGGATCTTCGGCCAACTTTCCAAGAGCCCATTCACCAAAAATTCTACGTTGCGGTAGGTCTTTCGGCTTCAATTCTTGCACCAGCTGTATTTTGAAAGGCTTCCCACCTAAATCCTTCCGCAAAATTTTCCCGTGGGTACGGGCCCCTTCGCGGGCGTCGTATGGTCATCATTAACACTGCGATATTTTCTTCAGTTCGCACTCTACGTAAGCGTGTTGGTGGTTTAACCATGTCCAACAATGTAAATTTGGTCACAATAGCCCGAATAGCCGCTTCAGTGGGTCGATTAAACTGACCATAAAATGGAAGAAGCGCGCGATGAACTTTCTTAATAAAATTCAATAATTTGCAAAGCGTTGTTCGTTTGTAAGACGATTCATGGTTAAATTATAGACCAAACTGAAGATGTTTGACAGTGAAACAAAACACGAAACGTGCGTGAGCTGTTTAAACCAGTGTTGCCAAAAAGATAATAGCTAAAAAATCACCCTTTAGTACTATTTCTTAACTTCAAAATAAACTATTCCAAGCAATTCTACGATTTTCTTAGCCGAAGATAAACCTTATTAATAAAAATTCTTAGCCAACTATAGTGATTTTGCAAAGCATATTTTTTTTGGCAGTAGACAATTCAATTAACTATAACACATGTATTAAAAATGGTATATCTCAGCGTAAAAAAATCCCAAAAATGTTTAGGATAGTTTGCTTTAAGCCTAAGGAGTATTACTTTCCGGTAATATCAACGATAGTTCAAACATTAGTAAGGGTTCCCCACAAATAGTGCCGGAAAAAGGGTCAAAATATGCATTTTATGCAACTTAAAGCTCAAACTACCAAAGGTCTAGACGCGATGGGCCATTTATAAAAACAGATTCGTGCTCAGCACTCAAAAATCATCTAGAATCACCACCAACCTTTCAATATACTGAAAAAAGTCTTATGCTGTTGCCTTGTGCAGTGGTGAATTCGGGAGCGAAGGATTTTTTGGGATTGCTTTAACACTGAATTCAAATTTAAGTCCGAGTTCTACGCGGACTTATCGCCTACAACAAGTTTGGTGGTATTCAGTACGACTATCGTACTGTTCGTAGGCTTTATGTCATATTGCCGGTATATCCAAATTAAAAAAGGGTAAAATTTACTAGATATTTTTGACTCATTATGTTCGTGTCACGAGCTCGAATAATTTTCCCAATTTTTCAGCACCGCCTTTAAATTCCTGCCCCAACGTTGGGACTTTCTCAAAGTTGGACCAGATCAAATAGCGGATCGTGTACAATATCGCTTGCAACCGAATGGCAAATGGATCGCCATGCATGTGGCCACCTAAAACAAAAACGTTAGCGAAATAATTTTTTTTTTTTTTTGAAGTTTCACACATTTTATTTAACAATTCGCGCGCTTGCTAAAAAAAAAAACAACTCTATACATAAAAAACTAATCAACTAAATTTTTGTTCCTCTCAAATTATCAAATAGTTAATAAATATTACACAAAACAGTTAAAAAAAAGTAGTAGTGGTAAATGGTAATACATAGAGCAGTGTTTTCGGTTAGTTACATTTAAGTTCTTAGCAGAAACTAAAACCGAAACGAATAACCGTTATTCTGTAACCGTTATTCGTTACGTGCTTAGTCTCTGGTTCTTAGTTTTTCTCGGCTTCTTTTGTTTGAAATTTTTACACAGGCTTAAAAAGATTAAAGGGCGGCTACACCGCATTAATGGTCTCCCTTATCCAGGCGGCATTGGAGGCAATTTGATCATACATTCGAGGTCGTTCCACGCCAGTTGGTCCGCAGGCAATGCGCCAGGAAGAGACGCCAATGAGAGCCCATTGGTTGGTGCCCGGTATGAGGCATTGTACGGGAGCTCCAGAGTATTCCTCTTGCTGGGGAAGAGAAAAACCAAATTAAAATACATACGTGTGTAATTTCATCATCGAACAACCCCGTTTTGCATCACCCTGTTTCTTTAATTCACAGCGCACGCGACATGCAGTAACGCGTCTCATTTCAAAAAAGACCAAAACAAAAACAATGAATGGAATGAGTAATAAACCGGCGCTCTCATTCTCGCTCTTTCACTCTCGCACGTAGCCAGCGCTAGAATCGCCAACAACCCCCGCGCGCACAAATGTACCTTTCTACCTAGGCAATAGTAAAGCAAAGAAAATACATAACTGAACTGCAGCTGCAGGCAGACAGGGCGAGGGAGAGAGCAGAGAGAGAGAGAGCGCAGCAGTGGCAGACTATAAAACTGAATGTCGCCCCCTGAATTTCATTTATTTGATCGCAACAGTTTTAAGTGAGCAGACGCAGTCGACATGGTGGAATTAAAGTGTCATTTGAAGATCAGTTACCAGGGCAAGCTGAGCCAAATTGAGTGTGAGGCGGACAGCAGCTACGAGGAGGTGATAGCCCAAGGTAAGCATTTGGTTTAAAAGAGGAGCCGCAACCCAATACTAAATATGTGCTTCGTTATTTTTCCAGCCGCCTCCCGCTTTGGCATAGCCGAGAGTCAACAATACGCTTTGGTCCTGACCAATGGACAGGCGGGTGGTTATGTGTTTGAACCGCAACTATTTGAGTACTTCCTCTTGCTATTCCCCTCGCCTGAAATCGTTTTCCATTTGCGCTTGGACTGGCAGCAGTTGAGACGAGGCTATCGAGCCGTAACCGACCGCAGCCACAGCAACAACAAACGCAAGCGTCACATGAAAGAGGAGGAGGATCAGCAGCAGCAGCCATCAACAGAGGAGGAAGAGCCAGAAGACTCCTATGAAGCGGTGCCAGTATATCGTCAAAACTGTTTTGTGGGCTCGTTGCCATCCTCCAACAGGACGGCGGCTCTGGTACAACGTCAGAACTGTTTTCTACAAGAACGGCCACAGACGACGACTGAGCTGACGATTACCTTGCAGGAGGAACCGCAGCAACCGCAGGCCAAGCGTATTCGTTTAAGACGCAGTGCAGCTACCGCCTGCTCCTCCGGCAGCTTGTCTCAGCCCACTCAGCGTTCCATACGCATTTAAAAGAAACTGGAGACGGGTGGCTGCTTGTAAATACCTCAGTTAAGCCTTAAAGTTCCTAAGAGAGAAAGATGGCTTTTTTGTACATATCCCAGGACAATGAATGTCTGCCGTGTCTACCACAGTTAAGTGGTACACGTACACCAAACTGATTCCAACTGAAGGAAACCTGTATACTTTTACTATCTAATCATACAAAATAAGCCTCATATTTTAGTTAAGTAAAACCATTTTGGAATTGTTCCAAATAATTTCTAGTTTTTTCTTCTTTTTTTTTATATTTCTTAAGTTCGCAATTTTGGAATAATTCAAATAAAATTTTGTTAAAAAAATCGGGAATTTATCTAATTAACTTGTTGATTCTGTAAAAGCTTTAATAAATTAGAGAACAACAAACCGGAACCGAACCGCTAATTCCAGCAGATAAACCGAACCGGCGTCTCTTTAAGAATGCTGAACCGAACCGAAAACCACATATGAATAGCGGTTCGGTTCGGTTCAGTTCGCTGACGAGTCTCAAGAAGTAAAAATTTTGGGAACAGTTTTTAGGTTTGAAATAGCTTTTTTCTAAGAAAACTTTCAATATTTTAAGGATTGGTAAAACCAAAAAGAGTTGGTTCAAACAAGAATGACCATTGCACGCAAAAAACTGTTAGCACTTTTTGAATCATGAAAAACAGAAAAAAACGAAGCAAAGCCTCTTAAGCGGTCTCTCACTGAGCGGAACAATTTTTCTCCCACCTCATGGGTTTTCTGTTACATGTTTTCGGTTGAGCAAAACAAACGTGTCGGTCATCCGACAACCTCCGACAGCAACTGTTTTGAGCGAGCGCTCACTAAACAACTGTCAGCGAATGAGCAGAACACAATAAGTGTCTACGAAAAGTGTTTTTTTTTGTTTTGTGCGTTTGGTAGGCTGTTTGAAGAAACAGTTTGGAAGTTTGCTCTCGGCAAAAGTGTCAGTGAAAGTCAAGAGAGAAACAGGAACGAAACAAAGGGTCTTTGCTCTGAGAGCAACAGAATTGAGCAAAAGCCGAACTGAAACTGTCTTTCCCTCCTGTTTTCTGTGCCGTACAAACTGCTTTTGCCGACACGTTGAAAGTGTTGGCGTTTTTTGGGAATTCGAACCCAACCCAACGGACCCAACTTTACACAAAGTTTTAAAGTTTTTAAACTCTGCGCTTTAAAAGCAAAAAAAAAAATTTTGAATAGATTTAAGGACAATCGAATGTTAGACTTCAGAATGTTCTTAAGGAGTTAGGATTCGGTGGAATTAGTGGCGAAAAAGTCCGAAAAAATTACTTTCCGAGCCGACTTCAGGGTAAGCTGCGACGATATACTCAAGGAAGGGCTTTAAGAGTTGGCATAAGGTGAAAAAAGGGCGATCCAAGAAACTAATGGAGTTTTTGAAACGTTTTCGGACAGCCTTACTTTCGAAACTTCGGAAAAATACCTTTCCGCGCAGACTACTTAAGGCTTGAGACTCGACGAATTAAAGACGATCCAAGAACAGAAATGTGATTTAGGCAACTTTTCGGACTGCTTTTGCTTCGAATATCTGGAAAAAATAACTTTCCGAACAGATTTAATCTAAATTCGGGACGTTATCCTTAAGTACACGCTTTAAGGGTACAGATTTAGCGGAATTAAGGGAGTTTCTAAAACAGAAATGAGATTTTGGATATTTTTTAAACTAATCCATGGTTTGTTACACCTAAGGATGGGCTTTAAGGGTTGAGATTTGACAGATTTTCGACATCCAAGTACATAAATTGCGTTGCGAATTCCTTTTCGCGCACATTTGAGGAAAGATTGGGATTATTTGAGAAAACGGAAATAGGCCTTCATTAAATTTATAATAAATTAAGACTGAACCGAACCGAAACCGCGGTTCAGTTGCCTTCAAAAATCATGTAAAAAACCGAACCGTTGGTTCAAAAACAGCGTGAACCACTGAACCCAAACAGTCCTTATTTCCGATCGGCTTGCATCCCTGCTTTAAATTGTTCCAGAGGTTTCATTTGGATAAAGTTATCATGATGGACATCGTTGGCAGCATACATAAGTCGAAAATGATTTGTGGGAATTAAGAAAAGAGTGGTAAAACCAGCGGCTCACGGAAAAATTAATTCGTCAAATAAATTTTCATAAATAAGCCATTAAATCTTTCAAGCAAAAAATCTTTAAACCTTCAAATTTCCATCGGGTAGACGGCCAGACGGACATGGCTTTTGCACAAACTTATTATTCTCTATGTACCTTTGGTGCAGAGTATAAAAGGAGGTTTGCGCCCATCATGCATCCTATGTGAACGTCTAAAGCCGAGAATGAGGAACTGTCTGCTTGCCCATCGCATATCAGGTTCGGCGTCCCAGCCGAATGCGTCTATAACAGTCAAAGGTGTAGGGGCCGAGAAGGAGTGAACTGATTGGGGAACCTTATCAGTGTGGCTTTAGACCAAGAGAGAAAGATCGACACCCACCACCTTTTTGTTGACTATAAAGCCGCCTTTGACACGCCGATAAGGTCAAAGTTCTTTGAAGCCCTGTCTACCTTTGGTATTCCAGCAAAGCACGTTCGACTTTGCATGATGACGTTAAGAAGCACACAAAGCTCCGTCAAAATAGGAAAAGACCTCTCCGAGCCGTTCGATACCAAAAGAGGTTTTAGGCAGGGTGACACCTTATCGTGTGACTTCTTTAATCTGCTGATGGAGTACATGATGTTGATATCATCGGCACAAGCGAATCTGCGGTTCTCAGAGATAGAGAAGCAGTCAAAACTTATGGGCTTAGCGGTAAATGAGGATAAGACGAAGTACCTACAACTTCAAGGTTGTTAAGGAATTTGTCTACCTCGGAACGACGATAACCAGCGACAACAACACCAGTCTGGAAATCCGGAGAAGAATTACTCTCGCAAAACGATGTTACTACGGGCTCAGTAAGGAGTTCAAGAGCAGAGCCCTCTCTCGGAAAACGAAAATTGCGCTATACAAGTCGCTTATCATCCCAGTCCTGCTATACGGCGCTGAAGCATGGACAATGTCATCAAAGGATGAGGCGGCAGTTGGCGTGTTCGAGAGAAGAGTTCTTCGGAGGATTTATGGACCACTAAACGTTGGCGGCGAATTTCGCATCCGAATGAATCACGAACTGTACGAGCTCTATGGGGACACTAAGCTTGTCTAGCGCATAAAACAACAGCGGCTGCGCTGGATAGGACATGTTACCCGTATGGATGATAACGCTCCAGCAAAATGGGTGTACAGTCGGCATGCGAACGAGTTAGGAGGCAATCCCGGGCCGGGTCGACCGAAGCGGAGATGGCGCGACCAGGTGCAGGGAGACTCTGGACAGAGGCGAGTGTCGGGCATTAGTGGCAGCGGCCGAGACCGTAAAACGGTTGTGATGATTTTATTACCATCAAATGGCCAAAGAAGAAGAAGAAGAATTTGTTAAATCACTAAAAAAAAAATACTGGATTGTCGACGTGTACTCAGAAAAACGGGAATAGCTTCGTCCAACGGTAACCAAATTCATTGAGCCAACATTTGTTCAACGGAGAATTCAATGGGCTTATACATTAAAACTAAAAAAAAAATCGAATAGATTAAAATAGTGAAACCAGTGGGGGTCAAAGTAGACATTTCGAAAAAAAAGGAAATCTGTCAAACCATTGATTATCATACTTTAGATTCCTCTCGTCGCTATCGAATTTTCAAAGGATATAAACAATCAGACAGTCCATGAGCAAGTTATTTCAATTTAAATGAGTAAAAAATGCAAAAGGCGGTTTTTGGGCCATAACTTCAGATTTTGACCTGCTCAACAGCGTACGGTGGGTCATTTCAAAAGTATATTTTCGCTGTAACTGGGTGCTATCGACTCTAACAAAAGTTTGCTATTCTCAGTGTGTACTAGGAATTCAGTACCAGAATTGAGTGATTTCGTCAAAATCTGGAAATGCAAAGTAAAGTGAACAACCTTTCTTCCCGAAGTGTTACTTACCGTACAGTCATACTTCTGATAGGTGGCCTCCATGCACATGGAGTTGACGGTGGCAATTGAGACATTCTCGCAGGGTGCCATATCGCCAATTTTTAACTGGACACGCTGCAGATGATCGCGTTGACGGGACCAGCCCAGGGTGTTGCAATTGGTCCAGGTTTGTTCGCTTGCGACAGCTGCTCCAGCTGGTGCCTTAGTAGAGCTGGAGGAGGAGGAGGCGCCATTTGTCTTATAATAATTCACTTGAGGTGCCCGATCAGGCAATGGATAGGCATCCAATTCTTGCTGCAAAGCCTCCGCCCTGGGCATGTGTGAGGCAGCAGCCAGCGGTTGTTCATCCTCTTGTTCACCACCATCCTCCTCCTCTACCTCCTGATCCGTTTCCCCCTGATCCAACAGTTGCTCGTGCGATGGTATCAGAAAGAACTGTTGCGTCTCTTGAGCCAATCGGCGTGGTGGTGCCAAACCCTCTAGGCGCTCAGCCACCGGCACATAGGCTCGCCTCTGCACGGGTTGACGCTGCAGCGCATCCGGCAGGCAAATGGGTCTTACATGATCCGAGAAGCTAACCGATGTCTCCAGACGCACCAGAGCCGCCGTGGAACCCTCCACGGGACTTTTGATCATCCCTATTATGCGTCGTCTCTGGGTCCAGGGTGCTTTGGCCGACAATCGCACGGCACCCACTATGGCCATCCAGGTGGCACGTGGTTGTCCCTGAAAACAGCTCTCCGTGGTCAAAACCCAATCCTCCGAAATTAAAGTCCCATCGCACACATGTATGTCCTCACGGAACAGAGCCACCAACCAGGGCCAGTCACCGGGCGAGGACATTTTGGGTAACGATAAATGCTGCTTGGCATTAAACAGAGCCGACTGAATGCCACACTTGAGATCCCCACAGCCTACATAAAGGACCTGTCGTCGGGGACAATGGGTGCGTATGAAACTTATTTCCGGAGCATGCGGATCCAATACGCGTACATAGTCCGCCAGCTGTTCCGTATCGTTCTGCACATCGAATATCTCCACGGATCTGTAAAAATGCGTTTGAGTGGCGATTGAAGACTCTGCCAAAACGGCTGTACTTACTCATAGCCCAAGGACTTGCAAAGCGATTCGGATACAGTTTGACGCACCACCAGTTTTGCATCACCTTCCAGGCCCTCGGCACATAGTTTACCCACCACACCCTTCTCGGAGAAGACAGCATAGCCGGCGGCATGAAATCGGGAGAGATATGGTACCAATGGCTCCGGCTGCAGCAGATCGGCGGCCAGAGGAGCAATGGAAACTGTGAAATGGAAGACAGAAGAATTTTAGAAATTCGATTTAGAAAGAAGAAATACGCAGTAGTTTTCCAACAAAAAAAGAGTCCTGCACAGAAGAAAAAAACCTGTTCAGAAAATACACTCAAATTTAGAAAGAAGCTTTTTCAAAAACTGCTCTCAAAGTGTTTGAAATGAGCACAATTCAGCTTCAACCAATGTACAGAAAAATGTGCGATAAGACGCTTTTCATTCGTGTTAAGTGTAAAAAGTGGCTAGTTCGATTCCCAAAAACAAAGGCGACAGTGAAAATTTAGTTTTTCTTGTTTTTTTCCGAATACTTTAAATAACGTAAGCTGATAGTTCCGTTGAACTTGTGTACAAGGACAAAAAAAAAGCGAAGTAGGTATGAATCCTACCTGATCGTACTTGAAACAAGTACAAAAGTCTTAAAAAAAGAGCTGAAACTCGTGTATCTATCCGAGTTGGCTAATTTAAAGCTGGAATCCGTACTTGAAAATCAAACAATACTGACTCGAGATTGAAGTAAGTACGGAAGTCCAAAGAGTGAGAAGAATCCTTTCACCAATACAGTGAGGCTAAATGGGTACACACACATACGCAAATGCTTCAGTCAACTCAATGATTTCGCACCTATGCTGACTTGGAATTCCCTACCAGCTTTACCACTGACGATTTGCAGTAAATTGGACTATAAATTGGACTCTATTGAAGATAAAACCGGGGTTGTGCAAACAACTAATGCATCAAAAAACTTAAGGTTGTAGAGATTGTTAAATTAATTGGCCGTGTAAAATTTGATACGGTTAAGTCCGTCTTTCGAGGTTGATATAGTTAAAAAATCATATTTCTTAAACGCGTCTAGTTTGAATCGTTGGAAGAGAAATGAACTTCGGTGTATTACATAAAAAATGGGGGGGCTTGAAAACAAATCGATTTTTCAGTTCGACTTCACGAACTTTAAATGAAAATGAAAGGTAAAATTATATAAAATATTTAGTTTGGTATGCAGTTTCGAAAAACATTATTATTTCCAACTAGTTTATTAAAATCGATATATTTGGTTGGTTATTTAACTTTTAGGAAAAAAAACCTTAAAAAGCCTAATTAAAAAGTGGAAAGTTGGGAAGCGACTTTAATTTTACCCAAAAAGTTATCCAGTGTAATAGATGCCAGTGGCTCTGAAAGCAACTGACTCCCAGAGAAGTTTCTTTCGTTATTCTGACTTCGATCATCCGATCTTCAATCTTGGTGGACGATAAAGAACCGATTATAAATATTCAAAAGTCGACTTTATCTATAAAATCGAGATATACTTCTAAATTTGGGGGCGGGAGGGGCGTGGCAATAATTGAAAGTAAGCTGATCTCTGAACATTGAGCTTAGTTCCATGTCAACTATCTCTTACTCTTGGTCTATTTATTTAGGCGGGCAGCGGAGGCGGGCGGGATGACAGACGGATGCTTAATACTCTAAACAAAAATTATAAATTACTTAAAAACTCAAAATACGGCGAGTTGGCGCTATCCTTGAATTCTTCGAAATTTAATATTCTAATATCGATTTTAGAAATAGGCTACGTTCAACCGTGAAGATGTGTTTTCTAAACAATAAAACAATTGGGGGTTTCTAACAAGTGTTAAAAACGTCAAAAAAATGGAAAAACGATAAAGGTAGTAAAGAAAGGAATCTGTCAGTATATGGCTTGTTTAAAGGGTAAAAATTTTGATATGACGATGGATTTTTGTATAAATCTAAATGGTCGTTAAAAAGTCACTTGAAGCTCTCGTGGAAAGCTTGTTTAGGGTTCACATAAAGTTTTAATATCGAGCTCAAGTCAATCTCGGCCATTTTTGAAGCAATCCTTTTTCGGATTGAGTTCACTTTGAATATCAAGCTCAATTTTTTCTTGGGCAAACTTGCACCAAGCCGATTTCAACATAAAAAAAGCAAAAAAAGTCGGTCAAGCCCGACTATAACTTACTCTGTACCTTCCAAAGTTTGTGTTAAGGTGTGTGAAGTGCTGCCCATCGCCGTTCGGCCGGTAATGCCCAGCATAATTGTTTGTTATACTCTGTACCAAAGGTACCAAAGGTACACAGAGTATAATAGGTTTGTGCAAAAGTATGTAACAGCCAGAAAGAATCATCTCTGACCCTATAAAGTATATATATTCTTGATCAGCATCAACAGCCGAGTCGATATAGCCATGTCCGTCTGTCCGTCTGTCTGTCCGTATGAACTTACAGATCTCAGAGATGGTAAGAGATAGAGGTTTGACATGAATGGGAGTTTTACAGATAGAAGGTTCGTTCTTTTTGGACATAATTAGTAATCAGAATTTATCGATCCGCCAAAGGAATGGTAATGATCGGATGAACGATGGTCGAGTTATAAGGAAAACAAACAATTATGGGCAGCATCGGTCGCAACGGTGATGGGCAGCACTTCACAGGTACAGAGTATGCTATAGTCGGGCTTGACCGACTTTCTTTCTTATTTTCCTTATAACTCGACTATGGCTCATCCGATCTTTACCATCGATAAAGCGAATCGATAAATAATCCTTACTAAATATGTTGAGAAGGAACGAACCCTTCATCTTTAAAGCTGACGGAGATATGACGTTTTTTCTAAACTGCGGGGTGGGAGGGGCGCGGCAAAAATCGAAAATTAACTTGATCTGCCTGCAAGTAAAAGAAGAGTTTTTCCCTAACAAGTCAAACCTCTTTATCTTACCATCCCTGAGATTTTTTTGTTCATACATCGGTCCGCCAAAGGAATGAATACGATCGGATGAACGATGGTCGAATTATAAGGAAAACAAACAATTATGGGCATCAACGGTCGCAACGCTGATGGGCAGCACTTCACAGGTACAAAGTACATTATAGTCGAGCTTGACCGATTTTTTTTCTTGTTTTTCTGTTGTGTTGGGTTCAAGTATATTTGTTTACATCACTTTTTAAATATGATATCTCGCAAATGGTCGCCTTGAGCGGCTACAGCGTATTGAGTCCGTTTTGCAGCGGTTTCCATGGTTTTGGCCGGAATGGCATCTACTGTTTCTTGGCGGATTTTGTTTTTCAGGTCTTCCAGGGTCCTTGGCTTGTTGATGTAAGCCCTTGATTTCAAATAGCCCCACAAAAAGAAGTCTGGATGCGTCAAATCTGGTGAACGCGGCTGCCATTTTATGACATCAATCATCAGCCTCTAAAAATCGATTGTAGCTCGGCTTGTGAGTGGTGGAGCGCCATCTTGTTGAAACCAGTAGTGCACTACGCTTTCGACGAACACTTGGCAACTGGAAGGTAGTTGCCATTTAAAAATCGCGGAAATTGAATTATTTAGCTTATCTATGCATTATACAAAACACATTTAAGTACTAGGCTCATTACGGTTCCATTTGTTTTGACGATGCCACGACGATGTTCTCACTTTTGAATGAAATGATCATCGCCGGGGAGCCGAAGTCAATCGTGCTTTTCACACAGAGCGTCTGTGACTTGTTACTTTTTGAGAGAGAAGCACAGAAAAGCAAGTAAATCGATTGCTGTCTTTAGTGCTCACCAAAACAAGCACACTTTGCTGGCCTTTCCGTTTGAACGGGGCGTTCAAAAATGTAAGCTAGAAATTTGAGAGGCTGACTTTTACGATTTACTGTTCGTTTTTGATCAAAATTTTTGTTTTGGGGTACTTTTGAAAAGTTGCAGTAAAAGTAGAATTAAGAATTTGCCTAAATAAATCATATTCGGGCTTCTTAAACAAAGTGCAGGGTATAGCCTGCTGGTTAACCAGACTAACTTGATATTAGAGTTTGGCAACCTTCTTAGAGCGAAGCTCTTTTAAGTTTTTGACTTTGCAAAATCAGCATCTTTGGTCTTTGTAAGACAGGCATAGCAGCAGCAGGTGGGTTGTGAGTGGGTGGGTGGTGGTGTATTAACGGTGACCAATCAGTGACCGAACGGTGACCAAAACAGTGACTAAAATAGTGACTAAAACAGTCACTAAAACAGCGACTAAAACTGTGAGCAAACAAGTGACCGAACAGAGAATAAAATAGTGACTAAAACAGTCACTAAAACAATGACCAAAACAGTGACAAAAACAGTGATCGAAACAGTGACTTAATTGGTGACCAAATAACAGTGACCTAAACTGTGTCCGAAACAGTGTCCGAAGCAGTGACCAAATCAGAAACCAAAACAGTGACCGAAACTGTGATCAAAACAGTGAGCAAAACAGTAACCTAAACAGTGACCAAAACAGTGACCAAAACAGTGACCAAATAGTGACCAAAGCAGTGACTAACAGTGACCAAAACAGTGACCAAAACAGTGACAAAACAGTGACCAAATAGTGACCAAAGCAGTGACTAAACAGTGACCAAACAGTGACCAAAACAGTGACAAAAACAGTGATCGAAACAGTAACCAAACAGTACCAAAACAGTGACCAAAAAGTGACCAAAGCAGTGAATAAATAGTGACCAAAACAGTGCCTAAACTAGTGACCATAGCAGTGACCAAAACAGTGATCGAAACAGTGACCAAATAGTGACCAAAGCAGTGACTAACCAGTGACCAAAGCAGTTACTAAACAGTGACCAAACAGTAACCAAAACAGTGACAAAAAGAGTGTTCGAAACAGTAACCAAACAGTGACTAAACAGTGACCAAAAAAGTGACCAAGCACTGACCAAAACAGTGACTGAAGCAGAGACTAAAACAGTACCACAACAGTGACTAAAACAGTGACTGAAACTGTCACCGAAACAGTGACCAAAACAGTGACTAAATTGGTGACCAAAACTGTGTCCGAAACAGTGACCAAAAAATGACCGAACAGAGACTAAAATAGTGACTAAGACAGTCACTCAAACAATGACCAAAACAGTGACTAAAACATTGATCGAAACAGTGACTTAAATGGTGACCTAAACTGTGTCCGAAACAGTGTCCGAAGCAGTGACCAAAACAGTAACCAAAACAGTGACCGAAACTGTGACCAAAACAGTCACCAAACAGTGACCAAAACAGTGACCGAAACAGTGACCAAAAGAGTGACCAAAAAGTGACTAAACAGTGACCAAAACAGTGCCTAAACCAGTGACAATAACAGTGATCGAAACAGTGACCAAAACAAAGACCAAAACAGTGACCAAAACAGTGACTAAATTGGTGACCAAAAAACAGTGACCAAAACTGTGTCCGAAATAGCGACTAAAACAGTGACCGAAACAGTGACAGAAACAGCGACCAAAACAGTGACAAATAGTTACCAAAACAGTGACCAAAACTGTGTCCGAAGCAGCGACTAAAACAGTGACCGAAATAGTAACCGAAACATTGGCCCGAAACAGCGACTTTAATGTGGTCAAGTTTTTGATGGTATAATTCCGGTCAAATTGTGTCGGTCAGGACACAATGAAAATGAGCAGGCGTCTCTAAAAGATCGTAGGATCGAGAGAAGTCCCGAAAAACTTCCTACAGCTTCAAATGCTTCAAAAGAATGCGACGACTTTGCCACCAATAAATTTGTAATATCTGCGCTCAAAAAATCGTAGAACTATTTGGGAACCCTTACCTTAAAGCTAAGAAATAGTTCAATACTACGATATCTATGACTCATGATTCATAAAAAAATGTCTTTAAATGGTAAAATTGGAAAATGCAGCACCCATTTCTTTGGTTAAAATGGAAAATTTACAAAAATATATAGCACTATCGTAAGCATTTATTTTCGATTACTTATTAATAATAATCGATTATTACAAAATCTATAAATATATATAAAAGTGAAAGTATGTTTGTATGTTTGTCCCTTATGGGCGTCTAAACCGCTGAACCGATCTTTACGAATTTTTCACAGTAAGTTCATGTCGATCAGGAAAGTGTCATAGGCTATGTCTCATGTCTGTGAAATGGTCCAAAAACCGCGAAATTTGCAAAATTATACCGTTCATCCGATTGCAATGAAAATGTGGGAATGGTTGAACGCTTGCCCCGGAAGGTTTCTAAGTTGAAAAAATTTGCGGAAAACGGTCCAAAAACCGCGAAAATTGCAAAATTTAAGTTTTGGCAAAAATTTTGGGAAATTGATCGACGCTTGCCCAGGAAGGTTTCCAAGTAGAAGAAACCGCGAAATTTGCAAAATGTTCGTTTGTTATAAAACTTTGGAGGATTCTGATTTCAAGAAATGGGCGGAAAACAGTCCAAAAACCTCGATAATTCAAAAACTATGCCGTTCATCCGATTGCGATGAAATTTTGGTCAATGGTTAAACGCTTGGCCGCGAAGGTTTCTAAGGTCCAAAAATCCCGAAATTCGCAAAATTATACCGTTCATCCGATTGCAATAAATCTTTGTGAAATGAATTGAAAGCTTGCTCGGGAGGGTTTCTAAGTTGAAGAAATTTGCAGAAAATTGTCCAAAAACCGCGAAAATGAAAAAAATTTGCTGTTTCGGTAAATCTTTGGATAGTGGTTCGACGCTTGCCCGGAAAGGTTTCCAAATTGAAGATATGGGCGGAAAATGGTCCAAGAACCGCGAAATTTGCAAAATGTTCGATTTAGATGAAGCTTTGACGAATGGTTGTACGCTTGCCCGCGAGGGTATCTAAATTGAAGAATTGGGCCGGAAATTTTCCGCGAAATTTCAAAAACTTTACCGTTCATCCGATTGCCATAAAACTTTGGGCAACGCTTGCCCGCAAAGGTTTCTAAGGTCCAAAAATCGCGAAATTTGCAATATAACCTTATGAGAATTTATGAATGCGCTTAGTGCTTATATTACAATGCCGGCGTTGGTAAATGGAAGCTGTAGATTACACGGTCCAAAATATTGCGAAATTTGCAAATTTTTGATTTGAGACTGGATTATTGTGAAGATTTGATAGACAGCAATTGTAGACGGGTCAATAGGAAGTATTAGCCAAACGGTCAAAAAAGTCACGAAATTTGCAAAATATTCTTGATCTTAGATTATCATAAAGACGTTTATATAGAGAAAAAGATCGAACGGTCCAAAATGTTTATACCGACGTGCAGCCTGCACTAGATTGAATATAATACCTCTCTTAAGAATCATAAGAACCCGGGCGACGCCGGGTATTCAGCTAGTTACTTTATAAAGGATGTTCTGAATTCCGCTTCCTTAAAAGATTTGTGATTTAAGCCGCTTTTTGGATTCGATTTTGTCCCTACGTCACAAAACTTTCTCGGAAGTGAAATTAAGAACTAGGCTGTATATTCTTTTATTTGTTATTAGTTTTGCCCACTTCAAAATACTCACGGCAATCCTTCTCATCGGCACCATCGGGGCAATCGGCCTTCCCATCACATCTCGCCTTGCGCGGCACACAGGCCCTGCCCCTGCCACAGTATAGGGCATTTGGGGCACAGAAGGCACAGCTTCGCTCATCCGATAGGTCCGGACAATCGGCATAACCATCACATAGTCTTGGACTTTGCACATTATTCTGCATATCGCTGACGCAATGCGGCTTCTGGTGACAGGATTGACTGCCTGTCGATTCCGGAAAGCGTTCACAATCGAAGTGCTGGCGAAAACGTGCTGGCAAACGGCCTCCGCATCCGGCCATAAATGACTCACAATACTCGCGGCAAATGGCACCCGGCGTGGGTGTCATCCTCAGGCCGTGTCCCTCGCAGGGTGGCTGCAGCAGGCGGCATATAAAATCATAGGCCTCACGATAGCATTCACCATCGACCAGTTCGCGAAACACAATCACATCCTCCAGCACTTGGTCATAGTTGGCATGACCCAGAAGATTTGGATAGGTGGTCAGATTATAGCCCACACTGCGACAGTAGTTGAGCTGCAGCGGCTCACAGCGTCGCGGCGGCGGTGGCGGAGTGGTCGAGGGTAACAATTCGGTGGTCTCATCGTGTCCACCCAATGGAGAGCTAGACATAACGGGCTCCTCGATTAAGCCGGTGGTCTCCTTGATACTCAAACTGGAGACATCGACGGTCATATTGGCGAAATGACGACGCTGATGATCGTTAAGCTCTTCGTGGAATAAAGCCAAAAGATCACCACTGCTAACTAGGCCTGCGTAGGGATCAAAGATCATGTTGAAGTGGACAATCACATTGTTGTTATCCTCGCTCCTGGAAAATAAATGGCAAGTTTGTACGTTGAAGTCTTTCTAGCTTTCATCCATACTCACCCATCTAGTGCCAATATTTCGCTACCCTCGTAGGCTTCACGCAAGTCGGAACGTCTTAGTGTTAAATTTATTCTCTCCCGATAATCTCGGGCCTTGTGCTGAAAGCGTATTGAGTTCTGATTAGCCAGCTCCATGCTCCATTTGTCGTTGAGCACCATAAAACGACCGCGAAATATGCGATCCGGTAAGGGTTCGGGACGGAAATATGTATCTATGTATGTAAAAAAGTTCCATTAGAATATTTTCAAGTCGCTTTTGACTTTTCCCACTTACAGCCCACATAGACGAAAACCCCCGCCACCAGTAGGGCTATAAGAAAACCAGCTATCACAGCGCATCCACATTTCTGACCATCGCCCAATTTGCGACGCGTGAAACGTATATCCGAGTCGGTGGATAGCACCGATTCCGATTTCCTACGCAGGCCATGACTGTGACTGTGCATGTGCAGATGATGCTGTTCTCGTTCTCGTTCCCGCTCCCTCTCCCTTTCCCTAGGTGGTGTGGCCTCCACTCCCGTTGCCGCTCCGCCTCCGCCATTACTACTATGCACATGGTGCGGCTTATGATGCCGTGTACATCGTGTGTTGTGAAAGACCTTCGCTGGCTGCATCACTGCCGCCGGCACTGTATTGGCTGTAGTCGCTGACTGTGGTCCTCCACCACCATTGCCTTGGGGATTTGGATTGCTTTGGACGAGGCCCTGCAAAAGTAAAACAACAAAAAGAGACAATTAGCCGCAAATATTTGGTCAATGACCACACATTTAAGCGCCTTAAACGCTTTTTGGATTTTTACGCCAATTCATGCCGTTAAACCAATCGACGGAACGAAACCAAAAAGCCCCTCCACTTGATACATGCACTTGAAAATGGTTTTTAGGTGCTTGATGCATGCAAATGGCGTGGGCATGCAACATTGGATGAAGGAAGAAGCATTTGCATTAATTAAGGAAATTTCATGCGGTTTTTCTCGCACTTAGGAGTGGGGCAGAGACTCGTATGAGCTCCAGCTCAAGCAGTTCAATGACCATTCAAATTTAGGTTCTGCAAACTGCACCTTGATGAATCCAGGTGATATCTCGCAGGCCGACTTGTTACCAAGAACGGAAATGGGAACTGTGTAACCTTAAATTAAAAAGCTTTACTTTAATTTCCAGCCCAATTTATAGAGAAAATCATACTTATTATTTGGTAAATAGAAACACTTTGGTTTTGCTTTGACCCTACTCGACTGTAGATATATTAGAAGAAAATTTCTGGTAAAACGCGCAAATTTTTGGTAAAACGAACCTTGGACTTAAAAATATATTTGGCTTAGGCTTTAAGATTTTTAAAGGAAAGGGAACTAAACTAAGATCCCAGTTAAAACCTCGGAGGGCGAAAATCAGATATTGTTTCTAAACTGATTCCATTTGGTCTTGATATAATTGGTAATCAAATCAATATGGCTTAATACGATAAAAAGACATGTATCTTACCACGCCGCGGCTTCCCCTCCTACCCCCCCCCAGGTTGGTTACTAGTAAACTCGGGAGCACCTTTCAAGCCGGGCTCCGCACGCTTTTGACAAATAGGAAAGGTGGGCTGTCGGCCCTCTCATTTAAAGGGGGGAGCCGAGACAACTACCTCACAAACAGAGGGTAAAGTAGGTTGTAGGAACACCTCCCTCGGGTGACGCCGTGGCGGGGTGAACAATTACTGAGGAAGCCAATTTCGCACTGGCCGAAAAACGGACCGTCGAAGGACTGGGGAGGGATTTTTACTTAGTGCCTACCGAGGGGCCTCGGGGCCGGACCAAAACAACGGAGGGGAGAAAATCCTTTTGGAGTTGTAGCATTGGGGTCAAAAAGAAAAAAATTTTGGTTGGGACAAATAGTAAAGGCCCCAACCGGAAAATGTCCAATGTTGTTGCTATGAACCACTAACGCCGTGGGTAAGGAGGGCGCCCGCAGGGTTCAGGGTGGGGGGTACGCATGGAAGATAAAAAGCTGTTCGCCTGGGAGCAAAGGGAACCCCATAAAAATTACCACTATTGGCTACAAACCAAAGGGACACCGACACCTATTTTCAAATTTAAACGAAAGGGGAAAAACCAAGAAGGGTGTGTGGGAAGGCCGGGCTAGTAGAACATCACGTAGTACATATTACAGCTTTTTACACCTTTTGGCATTAAACGGTTAAAGGTATGGGGGTGTGGTCGGACATATTACACAGAGAACGTTGTTGCCAAAATGAATATGAGCGAAGAGAACTGGAGAAGTAGCAAACTTCGTTGGCGAAATCCTGCGACTTCAGAAGAAAGCCTGGATGAAAGGACATAAGGCAGGGGGGTCTGGACGCAGACAAATGATTGGAGCGCATGGCGCGTAAATGAGCCCAATTTGAAGTAATGCGAAAGCTTTTCCGAAGTGGATTGAGAATCGAACTAAGGGGGGTTTTTAGTCGGCGGGAGTCCCACATACCCTACTGCGACGGCAGTGTAGGAAATGCATAAGGCATTTTCCCCTCCTAAGGGGTTCAAAAGTGAAATTTTTTTTGAAAATTTCTTTTTTTAAATTTTTTTTGATAAGATTATAAAATATACAGTACGAAAATTTATTTACACTATGTATAGAAAAAAATGTCACTTAAATGATTTCCGATTTCAGCATCGCAAAGATGGGCTCGTTTTAGAGCATTTTGAGTCTTTAGAGTCTCATACTTAATTATAAAATATTTGCAATATTTCTTGGATAAGTATAATACCATTTAGCCTAGGTCTGCTCCACTTGAAAGTTAACTGTGGAGGCCAAATACTTACTCCAAAAAGAAACAGACTAGGTGACGAAATCTTCAAAACTCTTGTTATGTAAAAAAATAGGGGAAGTTAACTCTTGGCTCTGGTCGGGTTTTGTATACTTTTCAAACCTTACTTTTCTATGGGAGCTACTCTATATAGATGTCCGATTTCGACCAGACTTAGTGCAAACTGCTAATTGCGAAATATGGAGGCGATCCCAATTAAAACGAAAAAATTGTTCTCACAAGAACTTCTTTTTCGACCGATCATTCATACTGCAGCTATATGCTATGGTCATCCGATTTTGACGAAACTTTGTAGAATTGTGTAAAAGCATAGAAAATAAATATATGCCAACGTACGGGACGATTTCTGTAAGAACAAAAAAGTTTTTCTCACAAGAACTAGTTTTTCGAACAATCGTTCCTATGGCAGCTATATCCTATAGTCACCCGATTTTGACCAAACTTTGTAGAATAACGTGGAAGAGCATATAAAAACAAATATTGTACACCATTGATAACAAAAAAGTTTTTCTAACTAAGACTACTTTTCAGCCAGTACTTTTCTATGACAACTATACTATAAGATGTCCGATTTCGACCAAATTAGGTGGAATCATGGAAAAGCATAACAAACTAAGAAATACGAAATTTGGAGCAGTTTCAATTGAAAATAAAAAAAGTTTTTCTCACTAGAAATATTTTTTCGACCGATCGTTCCTATGACAGCTATATGCTATGTATCCGATCCGGCCGGTTCCGACAAATGTGCAGCGTATTGTACCAGAAGGACGATGCAGTTTGCTAAAGATAGCTTTCAAATGACGGAGGAGATAGCATAGAAACAGACAGACGGACAAAAGGACAGACGGACAGTGCTAAATCAACTCAGCTCTCCGTGCAGATCAAGAATATATATACTTTTTGTGGTCGGAGATGCTTCCTTCAATGCGTTACAAACATTACAAACCGCACAATTATATTATACCCTCTGCAAGGGTATAAAAAATAGCGGCACAATTCCTCTTCCTTTCGGTTTTCCAATAAATTGTTGATAACTTTTGGCAAGCAGTCTTTGGTATACTATCTAGCAAAGTTACGGTCTGCCCTTTTCTAGGGAATGGCAGCTACAATTTTTTGATCTGGCGAAGTAAATTGATATCATCACTTTTGTTGCTGACTTTGTTGCTTAAGTCCAGTCAATCTAGACTCGAGTACTAGATGCCTCCCAAATCCCGCAAGTCCATGAAAAATATCAAGAGATAGAACAAGATCTCCTGATCATATTAAAAATTGTCCTCCCATAACGGGAATAATTTAGTAATTAATTAAAAACAATGCGATTTTTACCTACGCGACATTTTTACTCATTTCTCTACTCTCCTTCACTCTAGAATAAAAATAAAATAATCTCTTTAAAGGGGAGGACATTCTCTATGAAACGGATATGGCAATGTATGTCATTAAATGTACTATTAATTAATTATTAATTTTTTAAAGAATTCTTGGCGTTTTCTCGCCAAACGATCAGCTGATCGGCACGCCACGCGCCTGTGCCAATTGGGGCTGAGCCAAGAGTAAAGCGCGCCATGCGCAATTAAAGTGATATTTATTATGGACAGTTTTATCATTTTTTCTATTCAATAACTTGAACGATGATTTTACAAAAATAGATATTAAAAAAAAAGAGATAAAGAAAATTCCTCGTGTATATGTTTTTTTAATGTTTTTAATTAATAAATAAATGGATTTTGCATAAACTATCGGTCAAATTAATACAAAAAAAATTTGCGATTTATCGGTTTATCGGAAGCTCAAAAATGGTCAAATCACAACAAAATTTCATCGGCTATTGATGAATGATAAAACACAAAAGAGTTATATTTTTTTTTGCATCAATTGGTCTGATAGAACTGTCCATGATAAATATCAAATTGTCCACAGTAAAACTAGTTGGTTCATTATTTTTGCATTTATAAAAGAAATTTAAGAAATAATTTCAAATCATAATTGAATTATTCTGATGGCGCCTTTATTTTTTTTTTTTTTTTACTCTATTTTAGCTTTTATGGGTGGGTTTGCTCCAGTTGGGCTCCATACCATGGACTGCTGTTTGGTTAACGGATCGTACTTATAGACAAGCTTCGTCAACAGTAACGACTTTATTAAAGTTGCTCGACTGGCTCTTTTCGAATTTATTTAGAAAATATTGGGCAAAGTGCACTCGAGCCTCTTTTTGGGCGGTATTTAAAATGCGTGGAACCCATCTCGCAGACTTCTTCGTGTACAGCAGATCATGATGCAATATTCGATATATGGCCAAGGCATTTAAGCCCAGTTCATTAGCAATCATTTTCTGTGTTGATAAAGGGTCTTCGTCTAGTTTAGCTTTAACTCTGGCTACGTTTATCTCGTCGGCCGAAGATTTTGGTCGACCTTCTCGCGGCGCGTCCTCTACAGAAAAATGTCCCGTCTGGAATCTTTTGAACCACTTTGAAATAGTTCTTAGAGATGGTCCAATCGTCCCATATGCAATTTGGGCTTCATCGAATATTTGTCTGGCTTTAATTTACGCCGGAAACCGTAGAGACACACATGATGAATTTCTGTTTGCGTTGGTGGTGGAATTTTATCTGAGTCACCCTCAGCTATTTTGCGTTTTCTAGTCTCCATTTTAAACAATTTTTCTGAAATTTTAAACCAAGTTCCGTAAAACAATTACTAAGGATCTGCTGGTTTTGGATTTTTAAAAAACGACTTAAAAGTCAAGAACTTACCGAACTTTTGTAAGTCCCCACGTACTCTGATTAAGATCTAATTAGAATGAAATTCGTTCTAAATCTACCGAATCTTGAACCGTGAATAGTGCTGTCATGTCTTATGCTAATGACCGACTTGGACATACACCCAGCGACAAAAAAAAAGCCGCACTCTGCCATTTCATGAATTTTTGCCTTCACTCGTCTGAGGACCCCTCAAATGTTATTCTATTCGCATATTTTTTTTTTTGGGTTGTCAATTAATCAATTTTTAACAAAATGTCACACGGCTTTTATTTATATCACACTTACATAATTGTAAATAATCATTTTTCTAAAATTAAACTTTTCAAACGATATTTTAGAAATTTGACCAGTTGCAAGAAAAAATAAATAATAATAAAATAAAGTTGTTTTTCATACAAATCAAATTTGTTTCCAATGATTTACACTATTTACTACAAACTAATGACAAAAACAATTTCATTCGATAGGTTTTCTTTAAATTAACAATTATTTAATATTTTGTGGTTCCACCCTTGGCTTTAATTACACATTTGACCCTGTTGGGCATTGAATCGTATAAAGCCTTCAGATATTTCTCAGTTATATCCTCAAACCATACTTTTTCTATGGTTTCCTTTAATTCGACCATAGTTTTTGGCTTCCGCTTGCCTATTTTCGAGCTCATAAGACCCCAGACATTTTCTATGGGATTCAGGTCAGGACTGTTACCTGGCCAATCTAAGGACCTAATAGCCAATTCCTCCTTCAAAATGGTTATCTGTCGTTTAAGAAAGGATAAAAGTAATTAAAAAAATTATTCAACCAACATAGAGTCAACGAATCACTTACAGAGCGAGCCCGATGACAAGGTGCAGAATCGTCCTGAAATATGGGTTCTTGTTCCCTCTCAGAAAAGGATTCAATACTGGGCACAAGACCACCGAGAATAATCTCTTCATACTTTTTTGCATTCACCATTCCCTGAAGCATTAAAAGCGATTCAGTTTTATATTTGGATATGCATCCCCATATCATAATATAAGGCGAATGCTTTACAGTGGCAATGCAGCAGTTTTCTGAATATCGTTCCCCTGTTCTACGTCGAACTGTGCGGGAGCCATCGGGTCCAATGAGGTTGAATTTGGACTCATCCGAGAATATGATTCGTGACCACTCAGATTCACCCCAATTTTGTTTATCCTTCGCCCAATTTAAGCGAGCATTCGAAGATTTAGAAGTGGCTTTTTGGCAGGTGTCCTTGCCATTAACCCCATCTCATTTAGCCGACGCTGAATAGTTCGAGCCGAAAAGTCTCTTGAATATCGTTGCTGTATTTCAGACGCTATTTCAACAGCATTTTTAAATCGATCTTGGAGGCTCGTTCTCATAATAACTCGATCTTCCCTTACACTTGTGCATTTTTTTCTGCCTGATCCTTTCGTCCGCTCCAATTCTCCAGTCTCACGAAATTTTTTTCAAAAATCGTCTCACCGAGCTTTCATTAAAGTTAGTTTTATCCGCTATTTTACGAATTGACACATTTTGATCAGCCAATGCAATAATTTTTTGCTTTTTTCAGCCAGGGTCAGTTGTTTTCCTTTAGCCATAGTTTCTATAGATCTCTAAGAAAAAGTTCAGCAAAATGTGCCTTTATAACTGAGACGCCGAAAATGACTTGCAACATGAAGAAAACAGTCGGTGGAACTCCCAAAAATTAAAATTATTCGAATAGAATAATATTTGGGGAAACCCCGAGGTAGAGATGACAAAAATGCATGAAATGGCAGAGTGCGGCTTTTTTTTTTGTCGCTGGGTGTAATTCAAACACATTTTGTGGTCGCTTGCAGGGGGTAAATTAAAAGTGTCCAGATGTTTGTTTTATATTCTATTCTGTTGGTTCAGTAAACTCTTTTTTTTTGTATTTTTGATTTCTTTTTACCATTAACTTCTCTGGCAATCGAGCTCAGGTCCTCGTACTTAACACGAAAGTGACATCTTAACGCAGACGACTATCAATACAACATGTAGAATAGGAAGTGTATCAACCTACTCATCCAACTTCAAGTTCATGACTTAAATACCTTGTTGTAAAAATGAATTATAGCGGCAGATTTGTTTAGATCTCCACAAGAATTCCCTTTCTGAATCGATGGCATATTTAGGTTTGAACCAGATTGTTGGCCAAGCCAAGCTTAACTAGCACGTAACATAACGGTTGGGAAGAGAGGGGGTGGGGCAGTGTTGATGGTGTTGGTGGCGTTTAAAGAAGGAAGAAGGGGAGGAGAATTCCATGCGGTTGATTTTAATGTGCTTATGTTGCAATTGCGAAAGCGCCGCCGCTCAAAACACAATTTAGAAAATTAATTAAAGCGCAAACTGCTTCTTCTTCTTCTGCTTCAGCTTCGGATTCAGCCGTAAACAGGTCAGCACTCGGCCCACTTTTCAACGCCGTGATGCTGCTGACTGCTGTTGGCCAGCAACACGGCACAACAACAACAATAACAATAACAATAATAAACATAAAACGAGCAGCAAAAATGTAATTAAACAACAAAATGCGTTTCCTCATTTCATAATCGGGCGGCGGTCGACGCTTTTTTTTCCGTCTTTTCTTGCTTTTTTATTGAGCTTGTCCAGTTAAGCAAACTTATTAGCATCATGTGGCAATTGTCTCAAATTGCCAGTAGTCTGCAGAGCTATCCAGTCTCAGTCACAGTCTCAGTCTCCATGTCTCCATTTCCATTCAGTCAAAAGTCAGTCGGCCGCATAACGGTTCGGCTTACTGCCTGACGCATTGCGCTTGCAACCAATTTCTTCTTTCGAATTACCTCACACATTTGCACGCATTTCCTTAAATATTTCCTTGAAAATGTTCCAAACTCACCTTCCAATTTTTGCCTTTGTCTTTGTTGCGATTATTGCTGCAATTGTTGTTGTTGTGATTCTTCTTATCGGCCGCAGCCGCCACCGCCGTGCCCAACGATTTGTCCGTTTCGCGAGATTTTTTAATCTAAAAAAAAAAAAAGAAAACTGTTTAGTGGATTTTAACAAACTTGTTAATGAACAGCACATGAACAACAAAACAAAAAAAAAAACAGGTGCTAAATGCTTTGGTCAACCAAATTTAGCACAGCGAACCCACCAAAACCGACCAGACCCACACCCGAGGGCCAAAATTGTTCATGACTCAAAATATGCTCCAGTTTCAGTTTCTTCTTTCTGCTAGCCAAAGTCAACAGCCGCCAGTCGCCAATGTCAAAGAAGCGTCAACATTGACGTCGGCTGCGACCGCGACTGCGGCTGCTTTGCCTCCAGCGCAGAAAGAAAGTTTCAGCATTTCCTTTTTGTTGTTCGATGGCTTTTATCTGCTTGTTTATTGTTTATTATTAATTTTTTTTTTTGTGGTTATTTCTTGTGTGCTTGGTTCCCGCATATTTACAGTAAAACTCGAACGAATATCTTCAAAAATGGAGTAACCTTGTCGGATTTTTTTGTGGGTATCTTTTAAAAGGTTAAAATGCTAAATTACCATCAAATTGGTTCATCATTTGATAACATTTGTAGACGCCACAGCGAATTGAGTGTGGAAATCAAAAGTGTGCATTGTCGGCATATTGAGTAAGCAAATTAACTTCTGTAAAAGAAAGAACGCTACTCTTTTCACTTTTTTGTGGTTTTCAATTCAAATGAATTTAAATTTATAAAATGTTCACACAAACCTACAAAGGTTTTTCAAAATCGATTGACTATAGCATAAAGCTGACATTGAAACTTCTTCTTCTTCTTCTTTGGCCATCACAACCGTTTTACGGTCTCGGCCGCTGCCACTAATGCCCGCCACTCGCCTCTGTCCCGAGCGACATTCCACCAGGAGGACACTCCCAGCTTCGCAATATCTCCCTGCACCTGGTCGCGCCATCTACGCTTCGGTCGACCCTGCGGGGGAATGCCTCCCAACTCGATCGCATGCCGACATAGAAACGATCGGTCGAAAAACTAGTTCCTTTTTATATCTTTGCAGAGGGTATTGTAAAATTGTCCGGATGTTTGTAACGCATAGAAGGAAGCATCTCCGACCACATAAAGTATATATATTCTTGATCAACAACACGAGCTGAGTTGATTTATGACTATAGCATATAGCTGTCATAGGAACGATCGGTCGAAAAACTAGTTTTAGTGAGAAAAACTTTTCATTTTTAAATTTAATGCCTCCAAACATTGTACTTTTTAGTTCGCTATGCTTTTCCATGATTCCACCAAGTTTGGTCGAAATAGAACATACTATAGTCATCCGATATTGATAAAACTTTGTTGAAATGGTTTAAAGTATATAAAATAAGTGAATGCCAATAAAAGGACGTTTTCATTAAAAACAAAAAAGTTTTCTTCACCGAACTAGTTTTTCGACCGATCGTTCCAATGGGAGCTATATACTCCGATTCAACCAAACTTAGTCAAATCAGGGCACGACGAGAAAATGGAGGCGTTTCCATTAAAAAAAAGTTTTTCTCACTAAGACTAGTTTTTCGACCGATCGTTCCTATGACAGCTTTATGCTATAGTCATCCAAACCGGCCGGCTCCGAAAATTTTGCAGCGTATTTGTACCAAGGGACTTCGTGCAAAGTTTGGTGAGGATAGCTTTAAAACTGACGGAGGAGATAGCATAGAAACGGACGGACGGGCAGACGGATAAGGCTAAATGAACTCAGCTCGCCATGCTAATCAAGAATATATATACTTTATGTGGTCGGATATGCTTCCTTCAATGCGTTACAATCATCCGCACAATTTTATAATACCCTCTGCAAGGGTATAACAAGTAAAAAATCAGTCAAGCCCGACTATTAAGTACTCTGTACCTGTGAAGTGCTGCCCATCACCGTTGCGACCGGTGCTGCCCATAATTGTTAGTTTTCCTTATAACTCAACTATCGTTCATCCGATCTTTACCATTCCTTTTGTTGATCGATAAAGAATCCTGATTCAGTGTTGCCATTTTAGCTATTTAGTTGCTAGATCTAGCATTTTTGAAAGTGCAAATGATTATAAATTTTCGCAAATGCTATTAGCTTTAAATCTAGCATCTTTAAAATTATGTTTAGCTATTTCTAGCAATTTTTATATTCTTAAGACGAAGTGCAAAATAACGCATATTAAATTGGTTTGAAACTTTTGCTATAGAGCTTCCCCTGAGTAAAAAGTCTAAGAAGTGAATTTCCGAGTGATAATTTAAGGCATAATCATTAGAAATTACTTTAGTTCATAAGTGATTTTAGTTGAGTTTCACTACTCATGAGATTTAGAACTTTAATTTTTGCTAAAAAGCGATAGTCATTTAAGATTGCGATGCCAGCATTAGTTTCATGACCGAAGAGCAAGCAAGGAAAGCCATGTTTTTTGTACCGACTTTTCCAAATCAGCGCTAATTTCAGTACTGATTCGGTACTGAGCCCCCCTGACGGGTTCTATCCACAGTAGTGATAGTCGTATGAAAACATTCAGGGCGTCTTCAGTTTTTATATTCTTTCGTAGAAATTGACTACAATAAATTGGCAAAATATTTCTATTTATTATAATAAGCAAAAAACTCAAATATTGCTGATGTGGAAGTCAATTCCGGTACATAGTTCTCAGTACTGAGATCAGCATTTTTTGGCCTTTCAGCTTTCGTTGCACTTAGATTCTGGTTTGGCTCGGACGCAAAAAAAGGCAGATTGTGAATTCATTGCGGGACTCTGTCCTTTTTGAAGAATTTATTAGTGTTAGCACCTTGAAAAGTAAATTGGGGTAATTGTTTTCTTCGATACACCGCGAATTAAGAAGAATTATCTTGCAAACAATTTCCGGCGGATATTCATGGCTTCTTTTTAAATTAAAATTGAAGTTTGCTGATGATGTACCGAAATTATGTATACTAAACACCGTACCTTAATTTTTAAGTTATTGTTGGATTTTAGTCTCAAAACACTTTTTTTCAGTTTTACACTTTACAATTTTTAGCTATTTCTAGCAATTTTTTTGCGCAAACTTATCAGCTTTTGGACCCCTTTTATGGCAACACAGTTCCAGAGCGGTTTGCAGACCTCATTTAAAGTATTTTTGTTTTCGTAATTCATTACAAAATAATTTTTTTCAAGAATCTATTGGATTTCAGTCCAAAAACAACAGTTTTTTTTAGTTTTAGTTTTTAGCTATTTTTTTAGCAACTTTTTTTTATTTTTAGCTATTTCTAGCAGCTTTTTTTGAAAATCTAGCAACTTTTGAACCTCAGATTCTGGCAACACTGTCCTGATTACTAAATATGTCCAAAAGGTACGAACCTTCTATCTATAAAACGGACAGACGGACACGGCTATATCGACTCGGCTGTTGATGCTGATCAAGAATATATATACTTTCTGGGGTCGGAGATGCTTCCTTCTGGCTGTTACATACTTTTGCACAAGCTTAATATACTCTGTGTGCCTTTGGTACAGAGTATAAAAATGGATCTTATTGCAGTTGTCTAAAAAAGCCGGTTCCGCGACGGAAGCAACCTTTAACTACGCTCTCTGATAGTGTTCGGCTGGGTGAAGAGAGAAACACATTTGTTTTGGTTTTTTCGCTCTTGGTCTTTTGCCAACCCATTTGCATAGATCGCTTGCTGAAAATGTCTTTTTTGAATGTATGCTATCAGTGAGTGCTTCTTAGGCTATACAAACGCAAGATATCAACGCACGTTTGTATGTATGCGACAAACTATGTGTGCTCTCTCATTCTCTCTCGCAATGTTAGGCTCTGCTCCACTTGACTTTGTTCACAGCAACCTTTTTGAAATAACATTTTGGTCTCTCGGTCTTCAAACAACTCACACTTTGGGACCGCTTGACTGAAATGGGCCTGTTATTAGGTTGATGTCAGACCGACCAGCCTGAGTGAACAACAACAGCCGCTTAACAGCGAGCGCGAGAGCAGCACACAATCGGTTGCGGTCGTGCGCAGAGCAGACCGAAAATATGGGTTGAGAGTTATCTACGTGATATGGTAAAAAATATAAACAATGCCAAAAAATCTCCAAAAAAAGGTATGCTTCTAAGGGGATTTGAACTCACGACCTCCACGTTCTAAAGCAATAGTCTCTCCACAACGCTACAAGGATTAATGCTAAATAAGTGCCAAAATATTAGCTTTGTTAAGTAATTATGGCTACATTCTTCTTCTATGGTTTTGTCGCTATCATCGCGAGCGGTTGGTAGTTGTGTGTTCAGTCTGCGAGGTCCCGAGTTCTAGTCCCAGACAAGGTAAAATAAAAAAAAAGTTGATTGTTAATGCTTAACTGTGACTGGCGCTTTATTTATAAGTCAATTTATTGAACTTGCAGCGCCGGGCTAAAATAAATTTAAATTCAAATTTAATATAATCAAGCCACATCTTAGAAAAAGAAGAGGAGGGGTTGGTTATGTGTCGACGTGTTTCCTTCCTTCTCCTCCATCGCACTCCCCACCCTATCATCCTCTCCACAATATTTGTTTTTCATCCTTTCCAAAAGAGGGGAGCTTTTCATAAAATTAGAGAAAATTGGTCTGAAATAAACGTTCTTTACATAAGCCCGCTGTTTTGGGTATACGAAAATTAAAAACGGATTGGGGGGGTAAAAAGAAAGTTTCCCCCCCCCAAATATTTTGTTTTCATGAGAACGGATATTTGCTGCGCGGAATCTGCCTAAAGCCGTTGTTCGAAGAGCGAGGCAACCAAAGTGTAGAGTTTGTGATATTTAGTGACACAGCCCAGCTTTGAACGCCCTCTACGATGCATTTGTTTGCTCATATGCCCGACTTTGACATGCGCTTGGCTCGTGTGCGTGTATGCAGGAAGATGCGCTGGCCTAAAGTGTCGTTTGCGTATGTATGCATGTGTGTGCCTCAGTTAACTGCAAGTGTGTATGCGTGCTAGTGTGCTTCTTACACAGCAACAATAACTTAATGCAACAACATCAAAAAATTCACTTTCAGCTGACAATTTTGCTCGTTTATTCTAAGTTCCTTATAAGAAATCATTCCCTTCTGGCTGATATAGTAAGCCAGCATCGTGTGTTTCTCTCATCGAGCACCATTAATCAGAAGGCACGAGTCTGTTTAATTTGTAGCTGTCATTTTGGTAAGCAGACAGCATAGAAAAAATTGGTCAACTCAATTTACTTTAATTGGAATAAAAGTTATTTCTCTCTTAGTAGATGGATGGTTTGTACCTTCTACGCAGATTTGGTAATCAGGATTGTTCAATTCATTTCAATATTATTATCCCGAGCGGCTGTCAACTTCGCTACTTTTACTTTTGCCTCTTTGGTGTTTTTCTTTTTTTTTTTTTTTTTGCTATCAGGTTTTTTGCATCAACATTGTTGTTAATAATAATGAGAGATAACAATGCCTGCCGCTCGCCCCCTCGCTGGCGTTTTCGCTTTTCCTCTTCGTCTTTCACACGAGACTCTAATTAGGAAAAACAGAGCCACCAAATGATGGTAGAGGGAAGCCACCAGCCAGAGGAGACAACTCTTTGTAAACATGTTTAGTGCAACATGTTGCCGAAACGTGTTTGGGACAACAACGAGAAACACTTTCATTTCATTGCCTTGGCTTTGAATATTTCGACTGCATTTGGCACGAAAAAATTCGCTTTCGCTGCAATGCGCTTCTGCTGGTGCTGCTGCTGCTGCTTCAAATGACACTTGTCAATGGCAAAACGAGTTCGTGGCCTAAGTCACTGCACTTTCACAGAAGGCCTACCCCAGAGCCAGAGCCTAAGAGTTGACCTTATGGCACAAACAATCAAAGAAAGTTGCCAGCGTAGAAAAAGGAAAGCTTTGAAAATTATGGAATGGGATGATAACTGACTGACTGAGTGATCAGAACAAAATCGTATATCTCTATCCCATTTTATTTGTCAGAGCCCAAGCCCAAGAACCTGGAGTTCATCTACCCAAATTCTTGGTTATTCTATCCTATGAATATGTTAATATTTTGGTTCCCATCTGACATTTAGCTCACCAGACAAAACGCATTCGGAATAAACAATCGAGCAGAAGACAAATACAAAACACCAAGAAATCGCCTTGACGGCATTTCAATTAAGAAAACAAATTTGTTGTTATTTTTGAGAACTTTCTACTTCATTTGGCATGCCAAACCAAAGAGTTGAGTTTTGTTTGTCTTGCATTTTGATTTGCAACATTTTGTTGTTGTTGTTGTTGTTGGTTTTTTGTGGCATAGGCTCGAGTGTAGGTTGGCGTCATGAGTCAACGTCTCACACACCCAGAAACGGCAACCCAGTTTTTTGCTGCTTGATTTTTTTTTTCAGTCACGTTCGTCTCAGTCACTGGGGTCCAACCCATCTGTGGCCTAAACTCCTCCACGCATAGAAAAAAAAGGCTCTGTTTCTTCTCCTCCTCCTCCTTTGGGGCTCATTGTGAAAGGGTCAACAGTTGGCGGCGGCGGCGGCAGCAGCTTTCCCCACTCTGCGCGTTCCGTTATTAATTCGTCACGATTGAATGGCAGCTGGCGGCTGGAAATTGGTGAAAAGCTGTCACAGCTGCGAGTTGGCTTTGCGGTAACCGTTTGCCGCACGTGGCTTCTGGCCAAGAGAGGAAGAAGAAGAAAATGTAAACAGAAATCCGATACGTTGGGGGTTTTCTAACTGAGGAAATTTGGCGATGCATCGGCTCTCTTGAAGCTTTAAAACTTGATACTCTCTGAGTGGCTTTGCAACTTTAGTCGGCCCTAAGAACAACCCGCACCATTCTAAAACTATGAATTCCCGAGCCGGACTACTGCTGTTTGGAATAAGGTTCGGTTTAAGGCTACTTAAGTCAGGACTTACACGATGAAACAAACTTTACGAAGTTTTCTCAGTAGGCGAAAGAATCAGATGAGATTGAGGTTGAGATTTTTCCATGATGTTTTATGAAGTTTGCTTCATCGTGTAAGTCCTGTCTAATAACATTTCATGATGTTTAGCTTCATCGTGAAAATTCCGACTAAGTCACTTTCTCAAGAATTTAAATCGCTTATCTACTTCAAGTTGAATGATTTTCGTTATGTTGAAAAATACCCCCGGGCCGTTTCCCTCCGACGGGCCTGACTTCAACACTGCCTTTCTCAGAATGGTCGGAAAAACAGTAAAGTCCTACACACAGAGAAAAAATAAAGAATTTCACACTTGAATCAAGAATGTTCGATGTCAGAAATTCGGTAAGAATACAAATTCTTGATCCAAGAGTAAATTTTTAAGTCCTCGTATTAGTTTTTGATCCAAGAGTTTCATTACTTGTTCCAAGCACAAAATATGCTTAAATTAAGCAGAAGAGTTCTTTAATCAATAGAATTACACAAAACCAGAGATGCAAAACGATTGGGAATTTCGGTTGGTTTGGTTTACAAATGATTTAAATCTCCGGTTCGGTTCAAAATTTGGTTTTTGAAGTTACGTGAACCACGGGTTCAGTTTGGTTCAGTGGTTTACGCTTAATTCACTTACTTATATATCTATATTTGGCTTGTCACAGCCCAAAGGGCCAAAAGCCCAGCTCCTCTCAATTTCTTGGCTTGTGTGATTCTAATTTTTGCACAAAAGAAAGGGACCTACAGTTTAACGCCGTATCCAAACTTCAGTTTGAGAAGCTTTTGACATGGGCTAGTTACTTCAAAACTGGCGCCATCAACTAGTGAAGGTGACCGGTTGTGTAATTTTTTCAAAGAAAAAAGTTTTTATTAGAAACGAACCCACGACCTCTTCATGATTTATTTATTCAAGTTTAGCAATTAGAACATTGAAACTTTATAACTAATCAGGGTGCAAGTTCTTCAGCTATAAAGGGCCAATGGTTTTCTTGATATAAATCTTCAAATTTTACAACTAACTGTGTCTTGAATAAAATAAAACAACAAAATAAAACGCAAAATCTGACTTTATTTGTGGTGTTTTGTTTAGTTCAGCGTTTTCGAAATAGCACCAGTTCGGTTGGCGGTTCGGTTTTCGAGCACAAATTTCCGCATGAATTGGTATCTTAATTTAGATTCATAATCCAGTCAAATTGGGTAAAAAAATAGGGGCGAGTTAACTTCTGCTCGGCCGAAGTTTTGTATACCCTTGCAGTTTGTTTTTCTAAATAAGACTTCTATTCGGACCCTACTTTTCTATGGGAGCTATACTATATAGATGTCCGATTTCGACCAAATTTAGTGGAATCTTAAAAAAGCATAACATTTTTGAAGGCGAGTTCATTAAAAACAAAAAAGTTTTTCACACTAGAACTTCTTTTTCGACTTATTATTTAAACAGCAGCTATATGCTATAGTCATCCGATTTTGACAAAACTTTGTAGAATTGTGTAAAAGTATATAAAATAAATATTACCAAAGTAAGGGACGTTTCTATTGAAAACAAAAAAGATTTTCTCACAAGAACTAGTTTTACGACCGATCGTTCCTATGGAAGCTATATGTTATAGTCATCCAATTTTGACCAAAATTTTTAGAATTGTTTGGCAGCATAACAAATATATGCAAATAAAAAGTTTTCTAACGACTCCCTAAATAGGAAGCATCTGCGTCCATAAAAGTATATATATTCTTGATCAGCATGGAGCTGAGTTCATTAAAGCCCTGTCCGTCTGTTTCTATGCGATCTCCTCCGTCAGTTTTAAAGCATCCTCACCAAACTTTGCACGAGTCTTTTGGTACAAATACGCTGCACATTTGTCGGAACCGGCCGGATCGGATGACTATAGCTTATAGCTGCCATAGGAACGATCGGTTGAAAAACTAGTCTTAGTGAGAAAAACTTTTTTGTTTTTAATGGAAACGCCTCAAAGTACGTATTTCTTAGTTTATTTTCCCTTCCCATGATTTTACTAAGTTTGGTCGAAATCGGATGACTATAGCATATAGCTCCCATAGGAACGATCGGTCGAAAAACTAGTTCTAGTGAGAAAAACTTTTTTGTTTTTTTAATGAAAACGTCCTTATCATTGGCATACATTTATTTAATATACTTTTGACACAATTCTACTAAGTTTGGTCGAAATCGGATGACTATAGCATATAGCTCCCATAGGTCGAAGTGAGGAAAACCTTTTTTGTTTTTAATGAACACGTCCTTTTCATTGGCATACACTTATTGTATATACTTTGGACACATTTCTTCAAAGCTTTATCAAAATCGGATGACTATAGCCTAGCTCCGTATGAATGATCGGTCGAAAAATATAGGGAATCGTGTAGGAAAAGAGAAAATTTCTACGGATCTCCTTCGACAGGGTTTTAAATTTTTTGTATCCGCACCAAACGGGGGGGGAGGGGGGGGGGGGGGGAGGGGGGAAAAAATTTGCACGAAGTCTTTTGGTACAAAATACGTCTGCAAATTTATCGAAAATTGATATTTTTACCAAAAGGCCGACCCGATCGGATGACTATAGTTTCCATATAGCTGCCATTAGGAGAAAAAAAACATAGAAAATCGGTTGAAAAAAGCCTAGTCTTAGGGTGAAAAACTTTTTTGAGGGAATCGCTTTTTTAATGGAATGCCTCAAACTACGTATTTCTTAGTTTATTTTCCCTTCCCATGATTTTACTAAGTTTGGTCGAAATCGGATGACTATAGCTTATAGCTGCCATAGGAACGATCGGTCGAAAAACTAGTTCTAGTGAGGAAAACTTTTTTGTTTTTAATGAAAACGTCCTTATCATTGGCATACATTTATTTAATATACTTTTACACAATTCTACTAAGTTTGGTCGAAATCGGATGACTATAGCATATAGCTCCCATAGGTCGAAGTGAGGAAAACCTTTTTTGTTTTTAATGAACACGTCCTTTTCATTGGCATACACTTATTGTATATACTTTGGACACATTTCTTCAAAGCTTTATCAAAATCGAATGACTATAGCATATAGCTGCAGTATGAATGATCGGTCGAAAAAAAAGTTATAGTGAGAAAAACTTTTTGTTTTAAGTAGGATCGCCTCCAAATTTCACAATTAACAGTGTATTTTGCTTTTCCATGATTTCACCAAGTTTAATCGAAATCAGACATCTTTATAGTATAGATCCCATAGAAAAGTAATGTCCAAAAAGTAGTCTTAGAAAAACTTTTTTGTTTTCAATGGAAGCTGCAAGGGTATACAAAACTTCGGCAGAGCCGAAGATAACTTTCCCCTATTTTTATATACTTTTACACAATTCTACAAAGTTTGGTCGAAATCGGATGACTATAGCATATAGCTCCTATAGGAACGATCGGTCGAAAAACTAGTTCGAGGAAGGAAAACTATTTGTTTTAATGCTTCTCTTGTGCGAAAATTAGAAGCGCACAAGCCAAGAGATTGAGAGAAGCTCGGCTTCGGCCCTTTAGGGCTGTGTCAACTAGACAAGCCATTTTACTTTACTAAACGAGGGAGCAGAATAACGTAAGGTAGAATCCAGCTCCTTTTTAATATTGGTTGGACTAAGACCTTTTATATGAAAGTATTGTATCACATAACGATGACCAATTTTGTCCATGTTTGCAAATCAATAACAAGCGTTCTCTATTAAAATCGACCAAAAAAAAAACTGTGCAAGGTAAAGGCACCAATCTTCAAACTTAAGCTTTTAATAGTCGGTACTTCCCCTTTTTAATAATTTTTGTGAATATTTTCCAACACTACTGTGCTAGGTTGGCCATTTCGGGGACGGCCCTTGTAGTTTAAACAAAATCACATGCTACTCTTCAATTGAACTCAGTACTGAGATCAGCAGATTTTTGTTTAGATCCGATCAATTTGAATCTTTATTGTGCTCCGATTCAGGTTCGGCTCGGAACCCAAAAAAAAAAAATACTGATATACCGAATTTTATACTCTGAATAAAAAACATCATATCTCCCACGATTTTATCGATAGACGGTTCATACCTTTTGGATATATTTACTAAACAGCATTATTTATCGATCCGCCAGCATTTCACACTCTTTAACACTAAATTTGGGAGGTACAGAGTAAATTTTAGTAGGGCTTGACCGACTTACTTAATTGTTGAGTCTTAAATGCTTGAAAGGTGACTTTTTTAGGTTCAAAAATCACTAATTATCTTAAGTTTTTGGCAACATTGCGCATGAATGAATGATGTAAAATATGCTGCAAAGATATAAGATGTTATCTCAAAACTTTGGAATAATTTGTGAACTAGTAATCGAACCGGTGCTGAAACGGTAATGTTTTCAGTCCCCTGACGCCAGCCTTCATGCAAAATTTCATCATCATAAACTCCATAAGTGTTTAATAGAAAAATATCCAAAAGTTGTTGCTCAATTTAATCATCATCACAAAGTTAAACACTTTAACAAAACAAAACATAAATGTTCATTTCCGTTAAAAAAAATTTGCATATTAAATTAAACTCATCTTTTTTTTGCAACTATTTTGGCCCCCAAAACTGCAACAGGAAATCATAGCCCACGCTCCACTGTAAATACTCATAAGTAACCGTAAATGCAACCTCAAGTGTCATATGCTCTCACGAGCACCATCAGCCGAATTTTAATTGTCTCCGTTTGGCATACATATGTATGTACTTACATACATATGTATGTATGTTCATTTGTACATAAGTTCATTTAATTTGGCCATTAACCATGGCCAATTTGGAAAGTAAAGGGCGAAAGGAAATTCAATTTCAAAGACATGCCCATAAATCGCACAGTTAACAAAAACAGCAGCAGCAGCAGCAGCTGGAATAACGAGGTGAGGCAAAGTGGCAGCTAAAGATTGTTGCAGAAGGCAAGCAACTTTATAACCTTGCCTCACCGCGTTACTGCATCATGGCATCAGCAGCCGCAGCAGCCAATGAGTTGTGCTACTTTCTTTGAGTCGACGCTCACATCAAAATCAGCGTCCCTCTCTTTTGTGGCTTTTGTGCCTTTACTTCTAATTTATTTCAATGACAATTTAAAAGAAAGAAAAAAAGGCAGAGAAAGTTCTGTCCGTATGGCGCGGGTGCTGCTACTAATGCAAGTCTCTCTGTGGTTCTCAAAGAGAGAGCGAGAGAGAATGTCACTCGAAAGGTCATTGCAGCAGTGCTTTTGGCTTAGCTCTGGCATTTGGCCAAATGGCAACTGAAGTTTGAATTCTGTGTGCGATAAACCTGTTGCCCTCCCCCCAAGACCACAAACATTTTTGAATAAATCAGCAAACAAATTCCATCTTATCAAAAGTGCTGGAGTTGGCCCAAATGGCGTCAGCCTTTCGTGTGTTTGGTGATTGTGCAAAAAAAAAGCAAAATAAAAACAAAAACACAGCTACAATAATGGGGTGCCATCGGATAAGCATAAAAATATAAACTTAAAGCTGCCGCAGACTGCAAAAACAAAAACCAAAAAAAATAGACAACTGAAAGTTGTTGCGTTTGTTTCTAAGCCAAACGAGTTTGTTGTTGTTGTTGTCGCTGCAGAGCGACTTTAGACTAGACTTATGGACCTATTGGAATGTTCATGCATTCACAGATCACAGCTTAAATTACAGCCCAGGCAATACAACATTGCTATTGCTCAATAGTCGCTGTGGGGGCCGCCGCCGCCGCCGCCCTACACTCACATGCCCTGCAACACCAACTACAACAACAACTAGCCCAAAACACTGTTTTGGTCAGTGCCAAACCTTGGAATACTTTTATGCATTGTCAATTGTTTTCAACGGGGTCGCATGTCACCGTGCTTTAGCTGCATAAGATTAAAACCAAAAAGTTCCTGGGACTCCATCCAAATTCACAGTCAATTCGCGCCTGAAAACTAGAGAAGTGCCACAGAAAGCAATGCGTAATCAGGCTGAAGGGAACAGCACCAATTAGTATAGCCAGTTTTGCTTTTATCCAGCACAGCGGAAACTAAAAATTTCCTCCCAAACCTCATATAAAAACGAGAAAAAAAGCTAACTTCGAGATGCCAACTGATCGGAAATAAGAAGTGGTTCGGTTTAGTGGTTCACACAGTTTTTGAACCACTGGTTTGGTTTAAGACATGGTTTTTGAAGCCAACTAAAACGCGGTTATGGTTCGGTTCAGTGGTTCACGCTCAAGTTATAAAGGTCTACTTACGTTTTCGAAGAAAATCCCGATCTTCCCTCAAATCTGCGCGGAAAGAAATTTATTCGGAACTTTCGAAGGTAAGGCAAACCGAACTATGCCAAAAACGCAATTAATGTTCGAAACTCTGTCGAAACTCTATCAAATCTTAACCCTTAAAACCCGTTTTTAAGTATATCGAACCGATTTTTTCATGACTTTTGAACTTTTCGGACTTTTGAAGTTACGGCAAGTTAAAAAAAAGGGCCAAAAACTCATTTCTGTTCTAGCATCGTCCTTAATTCCGTCGAATCTTAACCCATAAAGCCTTTACCTAACGCATCCGTCCAAAATTTTGCTTCAATCTGTTTGGAAAGCTTTATTTCGGAACTTTCGAATGTAAGGCAGTCCGAAAACGCTTCAAAAATTCATTTATGTTCTTGGATCGCCCTTAATTTCACCCTATCTCAACTCTTAAAGCTCTTTCTTAAGTATATTTTCCAGAGATGCAAACCGGTTCTAAGCCGAACCAAACCAAACCGAACCGCTTTTTTCAGCTGATGAACCGAACCGCAAACCGAACCGGCGACCCTTCGGAAATGCTGAACCGAATCGAAAACAACAAATGAAAACGGTTCGGTTCGGTTCAGTTCACTGACGAGTCTCAAAACGCACAAATTTTGGAACTTTTAAATCGAATTGCTACGATAAGTCCTTATTGATGACGGATTTATGTAGCACCCAACCATTTTGAAACGTGCAATTGTCTACCGACCTCTGAATATGCCTGTCATAAGTTAACATTCCTTCTTTGGAGGTTGCTAATCGATTTATTTGTCGAGCTTCTTCACCTTAATCCAACTTTAGCCAGGAGTACAGCTATTAAAGTGATATCATTATGGACGAAGCAAGCACATCCAACTATTCAAACTTTTTAATTCTCTAGGAATTCAGTAACGAAATGGTCGAAAAGTCACATATCACTTTAGAAATCATTATATTTCGAATATTGAAGCAAAAGTTCGGGGAAAAAACACTATAGGTGAGCTTTAATATTTTAAAAAGTTTTTCGGTATAAGATAGCTTTCTCTGAGAAAATTTTCAATATTCAAAGAACTAGCTAGACCAAATAGAGTTGGTTCAAAAAAAAACCCGGGGCGTAATACCTCTTAAAAACAGAACTAGTACTTTATAATGTGTTCGATCAAACTTTATTTTTCATCAAATAGTATGTCCCACCCAGGTTTATAGTTTTTCAAACTTCTGCAACTTCAAAAGTCCAAAACAATTACTTTCTGAACAAATTTAAGGATATTTTTGAATGTTAGACTTTAGAATGGGCTTAAGAGGTTAAAGTTTGGTGGAATGAAGGGTAATCTTAAAACAAAAAGAAGTTTTGAATCTGCCGCAACTTCAAAAGTCTAAAAAATTACTTTCCGAGCAGATTTCAGCGTAAATTGCGACGTTATACTCAACAAAAGACTTTAAGAGTTGACATAGGGAGAAATTAAGGGCGATCCAAGTAAATAATGGAGTTTCTAACACGTTATCGGACTGCTTTTACTTCGAAACTTCAGAAAAATATCTTTTCGTGCAGACTTTAGAGTAAACTGGGACTTTAAACTTAAGAAATGGCTTAGGGCTTGAGACTTGGCAAAATTAATAACGATCCTTGAACAAAAAATGCGTTTTTGACAACTTCTGGAACTTCTGGCATTACCATCAAAAGTCTGGAAAGAAATAGATTTTCGAACAGATTTAAGCAAAACTCGCGACGTTATCCTTAAGCGTTTATGTTCGGCGCGAATTAGGGTGATCCCAGAAAAAAAGCTTTTGTAATTTATTTTTAAATATAAATATGAAAATATCTGGTCGTTAAACTTAAGGATGGGGTTTAAGGGTTCAGATTTTACAGATTTTCGGCATCCAAGGACATAAAGTGCGTTGCGAATTCCTTTCCGCGCAGATTTTAAGAAAGATCGGGGTTATTTGCAACAACAGAAGCTGGCTTTCATTAAATTTATAATACATAAGGACTGAACCACTGAAACAAACCGAAACCGCGGTTCAGTTGGCTTCAAAAACCATGTAATAGACCGAACTGGTAGTTCAAAAACCATGTGAACCACTAAACCGAACCAGTCCTTATTTCCAATCGGTTTGCATCCCTGATATATTTGCGACTTACCCTTAAATCTGATAGGAAAGTAATGTTTTCGAGCTTTTGAAGCTTTTGAAGTGTTTCGAGCTTTTGAAGTTGCTGCAAGTCCGAAATGGTGACAAAAACTGCTTTCTGTTCAAGTTTTGCCCTAAATTCCACCGAATCTTAAGCCTAAATCTGTTTAAAATGTTACTTGTTATACCCTGTTCCCATTGAAAATGGGAAAAAGGGGATCATGAAGTTGTGCAAAAGTATGTAACAGGTAGAAGGAAGCATTTGCGACCCTATAAAATATATATATTCTTCATCAGCATCAACAGCCGAGTCGATTTAGCCATGTCCGTCCGTCTGTCCGTATAAACGCGTCGATCTCAGAGACTATAAGAGATAGAACCACAAATTTTTGCATGTAGGTATACCCGATTCAAATCGAGATTGTTTCAGATTTGGAAAATTCCTCCCCCTCCCCCCTTAAAGCGCAAAAAACTGTCAGAGCCACAATTTTTAAGATAGACCTTCCAAACTTTACATATATCAAGTAAGGCCCAATATCTATCTATTCTGAAAAGATCAATAAGATCGGACAAAAAACACCGAAGTTATATACGAATCAATTTTGCTTGTGGGAGAGAAGGGGGGCCTTGCATTGTGAGTTACCGCGTTTGCGCGTGCGTGAGTGCGTATGTTAGAGTGTGTGTGTGTATGTGTGAGTGTGTGTATATGTGTATGAAAACACAAGAAGTCAAGGGAACAGGGTATTTTGTAGTCGGGGCACTCGACTACAGCTCCCTTACTTGTTTTTCAAAATTTTTTTCATTGAAAATGAATTGTAAAACTATGTAGCAAATTTTAGCCGGCTTGGGGAACACACAATAAAACAAAGCAGCTGCAGTCTTTGCCTGTGAGCTATTAGTCCAACAGCCGTCTCTCCATTCCAGCAATGCCATTACTGCATGGGGATTCCAAAGCAGCATGAGTAGGCCTGTCCAGCCATAGCCCCTGGGCCCGAAGTCACTTGCCGATTCACACCGAATGCTTGGAGAATTCAAACATCACTGAAAGTCAGAGGATACAGTCATATTTTTTTTGCCCTCTCTATTTGACCAGGTCTGAACATGAGTGCAAAAAATCGATGACACTCTCCGCTTGGTATTTTCCCCAGACACCACACCTCTCCCATAAAAAACTTCTACAGTAATTCTTCCTCGATTTTTAGATAATTCACGCCTTTGGATATTTCCAGCCTTTTCTGAGTGTAGGCACATGGGTTCTTTCTGTGAAGGCTACGACCGCTCAATTAATGTTCTTTATGAGTTAACTAATAAACCATTAGACCGATTATTTTGTTACTTTTTTGACAGCAACTTAGGATGTAAGTAGTCTTCAAGTTAAAGATTCTCTATTAACAATTAATATTTGGATTGGTGTTAGTGTGTTGACGTTAGATTTTGTGAGTTATTTACTAGTGTGTTATATTCAGGTTTTTGGACCGATAATATTGAATTTCCTTAAAACTTTTTTGAGTTTGGACTTTAAATCCACATGACCTTGCTCATTTTAGGATTATCAAATCACGTTGTCTAAGTTGTTTTCCACAACTGAGGCCTACGACAGGGATGAGGTCGAGGAACTTTATTATTATTATTAGACTTCGGATTTTAGGTAAAATCGTATTTTTAATATGTGGACCCAAATTTGTTTCATGAAAAGTATTTTAAATCCTCATTCATTTAGCAGGCTTGACATATTTACATATATTCGATCCAAACACATATTTGAGAATATTTCGACCTGTTTTGGAATATTTCATATGCTTTTACTTTCTTGGAGAGAAAATATATGCTTTAAATAGGCGTCTTCACATTTAAGAAACAAAAGTACCAAAAAGTAATTATTACTTACAAAAGTACCAAATATAAAAAGTATCATACACAGGAAATTACGGAGTATGCATCGAAACGCACGCGAAGTGTAATAGGATTTAAAATACTAACCCTTCAATTTTGCATGAGGCATAGGAGAGAAAGAAAAGAGAAACACATAAGAAGTTGTTGTTGCAATTTCGTTATGCGTGAGCCCCATACGCGCGGCAACGGTTATGCGGCAAGCAGCCACACATGCGCCTGAAGCGTATAGAGCGCGGATTCCCTCTTGAGTGATAACGAGGTATAGGTGTTAGGGTGGACCAGGACCTTCCCATGAAGGAATACACCTGGACAGGTATCCTTTCTGAGCGTAGCACATTTCTCCGGATTGATTGCTTTATTACAAAAGCTTGCCCAGTTCTCAAACCGCTTCAGGTACATCTGCGGGGCATCTATAGCAGGGGCTGGCACATTGCTATCTCGTGTGCATAGGAAAAATCTCAAAGCAGCGCTGCTTCCACACACACACAGAATAAGCTGTAAAAGCGCCGCTGCGTTGCGTGTTCGGCTTGTGCTCCGTAGCAGTCGTTGCTACTGAAATCGAGAGCAATTTTTGCGCTGCTTTCACACACACCAATGCAACAATGTAAATTAATTTTGCCTGCCTCTGATCTATAGCTTAATCGATACAATTATTTCAAACTAAAATGACTGTGTCGTTGGCAAAGGTGTCTCCTTGTCTTGTTCGGTGGGCATTCGCGGCATCCATCTGGCAGTAGGCTGTCTCCCATATGCACAACACCTGCGAAATGTGTTTCTCTTCTTGGACCCAAAGCTTTTCAGTCAAAATTTCGTCATACTCAATTTTTAGATTTCAACCTGACCCTCTGCTGGTTGTTTCTTTTGTCTTGTGAGTTAACGGTGACACGTTTGTATTTTGGAAAATTCTCATCAGTCAGCAGAAAACAAAAGCCAACAAATTTCATACACACGACCATTAAAAGCGGCTGCTGCTGCTGGGAGAAGAAAATAACAACAACTAACAAAAACAGCAGCAGCAGCGGCATTTTGCATGAAAACAGCTGCAAATTAAAATAACAACAAAGCAAAAACAAAGAGAAGAAACAACTTTTGATTTCTTTTGGCACTAGCAACAACAACAACAACAGCAACAACCGTAAAAAGAGGCGGACCACAAAGCCCCCCAGCAGCAGCAGCAGCAGCAAAAGTAAGTTACTAAGTCAAAATTGGCTTACGAGCATCATAACGGGACGCACTTTCACTCGAGACTCGGAGACTCCCAATTCGACTCGGTGTCGTCTTGAGAGTGGGTTAAGCTGAGGCTAAGATTGGCTGAGCAACTGACTGAAAGGCGTGGCGCCTGCGTCTGAGTATTATAATTTAATTTAAAATTTCACAGTAGCCAAAATGATCAACGTTGATAAGCGAAACTGAAACCGAAACCCGAAATTGTTGTATTCAAAGAAGGAGTCAAACCGTTCAAGAATGAGAACTGATACCAGAGTTGTGTTGCCTACTTTTGTAGATTAAAATCAACAAAATTATATAACGAGAGAGCAAAAGCAAAGTCGAAGTTTTAATATGTACACTTGAGACAGATCATACCCAATCCAAAAATTCTAAAATCGAACGTTAATTTGATTGAAATGAGAACAAAAACTTTTAAATCAACAGTACCCTGTGGTTCAGCTGGTGTCAAGGCACTACCAGGCCTAACGACCTGATACATCACTCAGCGTCAGTCGCGTCGTTAACGACAGGTAATTTATCACAGCGCTAGTCTAGTACGTGAACCTTAGTGCGCACCCGTCACCACACTAACGGCTGGTAATGCAGGGTCGTACCGATCGGTACTTTTATCGGACATTCCCTTACAAAATTCGTTAGGCAAATACTTGGTTGGTGGTTGGTCTGGTGGCGAGTGCTCACTACGAAGAGTTACAGAAATCGTTAATCCCGAACAGAGAGGAAAAAATACCTTAACCCACTAACCCAAAAAAATGGCATCTAGTGCTTCAAAACTTGAAAAAAAATCGAAAAATTAAAATGTTTCATGTTTTTTGGCAGAAACTTCTAAACTCCTGTTAATTTGGCAAATCTAGCAACAGCAAAATTATCCCAAACAACAATATAAACAACTCTCTAATACATGCCAGCTTCATACATTCTTCCCTTCAAACCATTTCGGTACTCTGAAAGTGATGTTTTATATACAGCCACAAGGTAGTTCATGTCGTTTTGTGTTAGCGGTTTCGGTCTATCATCTTCAATAATCGACATCTTGACATCTTGAAATCGACATTTGAAAATCGTTTGTATCGGTACGCTATAGCTGAAAGCCAAAACAATGATATACAAGCAGCTAATTTCACCAATATGGCCATTCGCGCTACCAGTATGAGGTCCGTCAATTTGTAATACTCCATTTAAACGACTGCAAGTGGCCCAAAACCAAATTCTGAGAACCATTGTAGGAGCGCCCTGGTATGTATGCAACAGAACCCTCCATACTGACCTCGAAAACAAAACATATTGGGAAAGAATGCGATACCGTTTGTGTTTTGCGTACTCTTGGTGCAAAAGCAGTACTCAGTACTCCAAAATCTGCGCCGTACCATGTTTGTTGTACCATGGTCTAGCTAACCCTTAATATATCGAAAACTTTTCAGATAATGCTACTTTATACCGTAAAACTTTTTACAATGCACATTGGGCCAGAATCCCTTTTTTTTGGCATAAAGTCTAAATTTTTTTTCAAATATATCTTGAATTTGACTTAATATATGGAAAGGGCATACATTAGGTATATCGAATCAATTAAAAAAAAATTTTAGGTGGCAACGTTGTAAATTTGCCGCGCTAGCAAAGTCAGATGTTTTGTCAGCTGACTTTCAGCCGAAATTGGCGGGAAGCTCCTACTCAACTTTGCGCTTCTGCTGTGACAACCCAACTGTCCAAATCATTGTTGAAAATATGGATAATAAAGGTCAAGGTATGCCAAATACAATTATTGTTAAGTTATTCGAAATATATGTTCAATGTTGTAGTTGTGAACTGTCTATGTTATGTCTTATTTTAGAAAAAAACTAACCGAAGTGCTCGTGTACCGTGGAGTAAAAACCTAATTTCTGCCACTTTCTGCCAAAAAGTAATTGTGCAAATGTTTACTCTTAACTGTGATCTTAAACTTGTCATTAATATTTTTTGCACAATTTTGCTTTTTCTCTTTATATTTTGCATTTTAAGCCAAGTTTGAGGTTAGCCATTCTGTCCTACTGGATGTGTGGATCAATGGAAATCGACATGAAAAATCGTTATTTGACTGGATTGTTGGCGAATTACATCTAAATAAAATGTCAATTGCCTTAGAAGCTCAAATCACTAAGAAAGTAAAGAGTTTTAACCTTTACATTAAAAAAAAAACCTACCTAAATGTTATCGTTCAATTGAGAAATTTAAGAGGAGGCATTCCAGGTGGCTTTCGCAAAGCATGATTTTTTTCTATGACAGAACTGTTGTAGACAATCAAATGGGACGACCACGACTGTCTTACAATGATGCAGGATCCCGGTTGAAAAGAAAAATGGCAACGGAACTGGCCGATAATGAAGAAAATAATACCAGTCTTCTTGTGCATGCAGCATCAGTTTCAGCGAAAAAATCCAAAATGGCCGATAATGCTTATGTATTAAAAAAATACTCTTTCTGCTTCAAGTTCACCAAGTGAAATTAGAAAGAAGCTGTCATTCTCGGAGCCAGTACCACTCACTCCAAGTCAAGCTCTTGCCTTTTTGATTGACAACTCCGTAACCAAGGCCCAAAAGAAGTTATTAAGCTTTTAGAATCACGAAACGTAGAATATAATAATAGGGAATATTTCTTAGGCAGCGATTATAGCGACTCGGATAGTGATCATGAGGACAGTAACCCATTTTCTCTGGATTTGGAAGTAGAAAAAGAAGATTAATGTATAAGTATTAATTTAATACCTGAAATAAATCAGTATTTAAGTTCTTTTATATTCAAATATTAATTAAAAATAATAACAAATGTACTCCTTAACAATGCGTTCTAATAAGGGCGGTACAAGTGGGCGTGGTTTAATCGACTGGGTATTTTTCTTCCTTATGTTAAATGCTGATATGATCAATTCCACCACATTAAAAAAGTCATGAAATTGTACATTTTACATTACTTTGATTAGACAACATTCAAATTTTGAAATATCTTGCTTTATATTTAAGCTTTTATAAAAAAAATTTTTTTTACTTAGTCGGCGAAAGTGGATGGTGATGACAAGGTCAAACTAAAAAATAAAAAAATTATACATTTTATTTTAGCCTTACTTTAATGCATGCCAAAATTCAAGTCTCTAGCTTAACATTTAGATTTTATAGAAATATATAAATAAATTACACTTTTTTCGCACAGTCGGATGGGGAGGGGGAGGTGAAGGCGTGGTCCAAATCAAAAAAAAAAATCCAAAATTCTAAATTAGTCTTACTAATGTTCATGCCAAATTTCAAGTCCCTTGCTTTATTAGTAGACTTTATGCCAAAAAAAAGGGATTCTGGCCCAATGTGCAATGTTAAGGGGCACACCTAGTGTGAAATTTCAAAAAAAATCGATTTTTCTTTTTTTCATATTTCGGTAGATTACACCTTTAAAAATAACATATTATAAAAATAACATTCAAATCGATATCTCAAATAGTTTTTGAGTTATAGCAATTTAAAGAGCAGCCGCTCGGCAGCTAGAGAGACGATCATTTTATCTTTAAGCGCGTTTTTCTCGAAACTGCATTTTCCGAATTTGCTGCAGTGATTGCTCAAAAACAAATGATCCGATCACTATCGAATTTTTTTTACATGTTCTATATATAGTTCTCCGTACAATGACCTATCGGTTTTTGATTTGATCAAAAAATCGAATTTTGGCAGGCCAAAAACGACCAAAATTTTGGGGTAAAATTCGACTTTTTTTTTTTAAAACGCCGCCATATTGTCAATTTTTGATTTTTTTTTTATCGTAGGTCATTGTACAGACAATATTATCTAGTTTAACGAGAATTTTTTTTTTTTAAATTTCATCCACGGAGAAGGCCGGAATCACTGCAGCAGTGAAGGAACTTTTTTTTTCGCGCCGTTGGAGATCGACTATAACTTAAAAAATATTTAATTTTTTTCTTTAAAAATTTCACTGTATATTCTTGAAACATGTATAAATATATTCTTAAAATTTTTAAATAATTGATACAGTAGTTTTTTTTAATAAAAATTCCCAAAAATCACCATTTTTTTAGGCCATCACACTAGGTGTGCCCCTTAAAGCTCACCTATAGCGTTTTTTTTGCCTTAATATTTGAAATATAATGATTTCTAAAGTAAATATGCGCATTTCCACCGAAAGGTCCACCTAGACTAACATTTTAAAAGTAGTTAAAATCACTAAGTTTTATCATATTTTCTTAGGGAAACAATTAAATTAAACTAAAGTAAGCCAATCTTCCATTTTTTCATAGCCCATTTTTCACATTTTGATAGTTTTTTTGCACGATTTTTCTTTTAAAAGTGAATATGGATTGCATGTACTTTTGATATCTAAAATTCTTTATTGGTACAAAGAGTTAAAAAATGATGCATAAAAGACTATAACAAACTATGTGACTGTCATTAACTGTAAGTTTATGCTTTGCCTTAAACAGAATCCACCTAAATATCTTGATTGAATAAATGTCGCGTTCGACATGTCACGTATCGACACAGATAAATACTTTTTAAAAAAAATAAGTACAGAAGAATTTCAAATCAAGCAAAAAACATTTCAAACGAATATATTAAAAATATTTGGGCTAAACTTTGTCATTATAAAGATGGGCTCGAAAACCACTTCTGTTTTTGTCACGTTCGAATCGATCTTTTTTGCTAATATTTTTTAAACAGGACTTCACTCGCTAATCACTTTAGCACTAATTAAAGTGCTAGCTAAGAGCTATATAATAAAGTAAAATACGACTTGAAATTGCATATTATTTTTACTTTTTCTCCCCTTTGAATGTGTACGAACGTCTTGTTCGACATAATGAAAATGCCCATATGCGACTTTTCGAAATTGAGTTCCTAGAGAACATTTGAATAGAATAGTTGAATAATTTCAATTCAATAGCTGTACTCCTGTCCTGGATTAATGGGAAGAATCTCGACAGCTCGATGAGATACAGAAACAAATCGATTAGCAACTTTCAAAGAAGAAATGTTGACTTACGACAGAAAGAGATCGGTGGACAATTGCAGGATGTGTACAAGATCACATGATTTATATATCCGGCATCGATAAGGACTTATCGAACCAAATCGATTAAAGTTCCCAAAATTTGTAAGTCTTGAGACTTGTCAGTAAAATGAACGGTTCAGCATTTTCGAAGGGACACCAGTTCGGTTTGCGGTTCGGCTTATCACCTGGAATTAGCGGTTCGGTTTGGGTTTGGTTCGGTTCAGTTCAGAACCGGTTTGCATCTCTGATAAAAAGGGTCCTTTTTTCAAAATTTCAGGTTGGGTGAAAAAATGGTGGGTATCAAAAATGTACCTTTACGTTGTGATGGGGCCAAGTCCATTGGGGATTTTTTTAGTTTCGGTATGTACTTAAAAAATATTGGGGTCCGAAGGCGTAACCAATTTATGAGTTGCACTGTGTAGATATTTCCAAACTTTTTGGTTCAATACAGAGGACCTCTTTTAAGAAAAAACTTGGAATAGCTTCAGAATTTGATGAGCTTAAAACAAGAACATTTTTCTACTTGTTTAAAGTACTAGTTTGTTTCTAGAATGCCTTTGGTTTGACATTTGAAGAAAGAATATTTTGAACTTATTTTTAGAGTTAATCGGGCTTGACTTAAGACCGTCAAAAGATTTTAAAATAATTCAAAATGTAATAAATATATTCCAAAACAAGTATTTCGGGATTTTAAAAAAGGATTCTAGAAATGAGAATTTTGTACTTGATGAATCACGTATTTTCGTACTTATGATACTATTGACACCGATTGTACTTAGTTCAAATACTAATTTATACTCAAAACGAAATATACACAAATATAAATATGGTACACTGAAATTTAAATACATTATAAGTTATAGTTCGAATTTCTGAAGAAAGTATTAAAAAATATTTCATTTACCACCTGTAAGATCTGCATGTTCATACGGACAGACAGGCGGTCATGGCTATATCGACACATTCTGTTGATGCTGATCAAGAATACAAATCATTTATTAAAGAGATGCTTCCTTTTGCATTAGCCAAGGGGTTTCCGTCCCTGTGCCACATAGATTTTGTATCTGACTGCTCAAGTTTTCATATATGCTGCACAAATTGTGTTGGTCGAGCAGAAAGCATTGGATGCTTCCTTCTCCGAAAAAGCGCAGACAGATTGTAAGATCTAATGTGATTTCCCACAACAGCTCGAGACACAGAAATGTTCTTTCAAAACTTCCAAATGAAACGCCAACAATTTTATTTGCCTCTTTGGGTGGTTGGAACTGCACTTGGCCTCCAAAACGAAACGCCCCGTCCAGACGGGAAATGCATCTGCTGGCGTGCAAGATGATTAAAAAAATGTAGTACATTTTCATTTTTTATTTGTTTTTATTTCATAAAACTTAGTGTTTATTACTGTAGCTGCTCTTCATCGGCATTGGCACGGGCAAGCAACAAATCTTTTACAGCTCTTTCTCTACTGCGCAGGCTTTCCATGGCAACTGCATCAAATGCTTTCCATTGATGCGGTCCCATTTATCTAAGTAATTTTTTCTTCCTCATGGAAGCACTTAAACCAATATTTTCTTTTTTTCGGAAATTTTTTTTCTCCACCGACCGTCAAAATAAATTAATTTAATTAGCTCAAACAAAACTCGAACAGCTGTCCATACAATCCACACATTGGGATTTATGTGGCAAAGCCACCTAAAAATAGTTTTAAGCGTACAACGAGTTGAAAAAGAATTTATATGAAACCATAATAAACTATGTGATTGCAATTATCTGTAACTTTTTACCTTACATTATTGCAGGAATCACTTAAATATCATATTTTACTTTGTAAGAAACAAATAATTAAAATTTTTCAATCAAACTAGTTCCAGCGCACTGTAAAATTGTTTAATAACATTTTAAACGGCAAAGAGTTCATGCAAAATCTTACAAATGGGTTAAACCAAGGAAGAAATTTAAATTTGCCCAAAATAATAGGATACATATTCAAGTTTCAAAATATATAAGCATCTAGAAAATAACCCGGCTTGCTTCGCTACGCCGCCGTCAGTTGAGCTATTTTAAGCGATATCGGTATCAGTTTTTCTTCTCCGACTTGGGGGTGGATTTTATAAATTGAAAAATATTTGATCGTATCTTACATACATCGGCTCAAAGCAGAGATTAACTCTTTTAACCCGCCCGCGGTTAAAAAAGGTCTCACCTGACATTTCCGATCTTGGTGGTGAACTTTTAAAAATTAAAGCTTACAAACCCAAATTGATAAAGATCGGCCCAAAAATAAGGATTGGCCTTGAACACACATTTTGGGACTTTTTCACCAATTCTCCAACCATTTTGCCACGCCCCCTCCTGCCCCCGCAAATTGGAAAAAACGTCATATCTCATACAGTTTTATAAATAGAAGGTTCGTTCCTTCTGGACATATTTAGTAATCAGTATTATTTATCGATCCGCCAAAGGAATGGTAAAGATCGGATGAACGGTTGTCGAGTTATAACGAAAACAAACAATTATTGTCAGCACCGGTCGCAACGACAGCACTTCACAGGTACAGAGTATGTTATAGTCGCGCTTGACCGACTTTCTTTCTTGTACGATATTTCTTCGATAGTACGATATTTTGACATCGTCTTTTAACAAATTCCGTTCTTGCAAACCTGATGCTAATATTTCCGATTTTTCTTTTGAAAGATCTAGATCTCTTATTAGATCGTTTAGTCCACTTTGACAAAAGTGATTTCGCCTTTCTGCGGGTTCGTCATAGTTTTTTTAAGTCATCTGCTGATTCAAATGAGTCGAGCGGTTCAGTTTGGAATTTGGGACTAACAGGATACGGAACACAATCTGAGTGATAAACTGGCTTTGTCATGGTATGTACCTGCGCAAATTCAACTGTACGGTGACGTCCATGTTGCTTTACATTGGTCAAGCAAAAATAACAATCATGCCTGTGATAAGAGTGGTTGTCTCCAAATTGCAGGCACGTCAAAGGGCAAGTAGCATCTAAATGGAAATATGTAAATATGTATGCAATATATCGCACATGAATAGTGTAAACTTCTGTGGCGATAGCAAGAAGCACTATAACATTTGCTTAGACTTATATCAACCCAAGAAAAAGTGTGCATACTTTGTCCAAAGATGTTTTCACTATGGAGTATTTCAACAATTACATATATTCTTACTTTGCTCCAGTCGTCCACTGAGTAAGCTTATACCTACAATTGTAGCACAAAACATTCGGCGTCCAAGATGCAGCAACATTTTTGGGAGCACTTTTAAAATAGAAACTATAGGCAGACTGTAGCGATGGAGTAAAATTACGCGGTTTTGAAAAAATGTATTCCGAACAAGCGTAGCAAAACTTGTTAGGATCATTTTCGCAATTGTATTTTCTTTTATATTCACTCATTTTATAAAACAACTAGCTGAATACCCGGCGTCGCCCGGGTTCTTATGATTCTTAAGAGAGCGATTATATTCAATCTAGTGGAGGCTGCATGTCGGTATAAGCATTTTGGATCGTTCGATCTTTTCCTCTATATACACGTCTTCATGATACTCTAAAATCATGAATATTTTGCAAATTTCGAGACTTGTTCGACCGTTTGGTTAATACTTCATATTTACCCGTCTACAATTGCCGTCTATCAAATCTTCACAATAATCCAGGCTCAAGTCAAAACGCCGGAATTGTAATATAAGCACTAAGCGCTTTCATAAATACTCATAAGGTTATTTTGCAAATTTCGCGATTTTTGGACCTTAGAAACCTTCGCGGGCAAGCGTTGCCCAAAGTTTTATGGCAATCGGATGAACGGTATAGTTTTTGAAATTCCGCGGTTTTTTGACCATTTCCGGCCCATTTCTTCAATTTAGTTACCTTCGCGGGCAAGCGTACAACCATTCCTGAAAGCTTCATCAAAATCGAAAATTTTGAAAATTTCGCGGTTCTTGGACCATTTTCCGCCCATATCTTCTACTAGGAAACCTTTCCGGGCAAGCGTCGAACCACTATGCAAAGATTTAGCGAAACCGCAAATTTTTTAATTTTCGCGGTTTTTTGAGAATTTTCTGCAAATTTCTTCAACTTAGGAACCCTCCCGAGCAAGCTTTCAATTCATTCCCCAAAGTTTGACTGCAATCGGATGAACGGTATAATTTTGCGAATTTCGCGATTTTCGGACCTTAAAAAACTTCGCGGCCAAGCGTCTAACCATTGACCAAAAATTTCATCGCAATCGGATGAATGGTATAGTTTTTGAACAATCGCGGTTTTTTGACTATTTTTTGACTATTTCTTGAAATCAGAATCCTCCAAAGTTTTATAACAAACGAACATTTTGCAAATTACGCGGTTTCTTCTACTTGGAAACCTTCCTGGGCAAGCGTCGATCAATTTCCCAAAGTCTTAGCGAAAACTTAAATGTTGCAATTTTCGCGGTTTTTGGACCGTTTTCCGCAAATTGTTTCAACTTAGAAACCTTCCCGGGCAAGCGTTCAACCATTCCCACATTTTCGTTGCAATCGGATGAAAGGTATAATTTTGCAAATTTCGCGGTTTTTGGACCATTTCACAGACATGAGACATAGCCTATGACACTTTCCTGATCGACATGAACTTACTGTGAAAAATTCGTGAAGATCGGTTCAGCGGTTTAGACGCCCATAAGGGACAAACATACAAACATACTTTCACTTTTATATAGATGTATAGATAACTAAATTAAGACGATTCGGCATTGAATTGACTAATGACTGTAAGATAGATATGTCAATATTAGCCCATTCATGCTCTATTGCCAATTTAAGGTGTCGAACCGTCTCAAGCTGTCGTCCGTTTTTAAAAACTCGAGCGGACAGAATCCCCCAAAGATTTTCGATGGGATTAAGGTCCGGACTTAATGCGGGCCACTTCAATAGGGGAATTTTTCTGGCCTTAAAAAAAGTCTTTGGTGACCATTGCTGTGTGGATGGAAGCATTATCCTGCTGGTAGGTCCAATCATCGCCGTACAAATTGCCAGCAAATTCTATAAGCTCACTGTCCAGAACATATGATACACAAATCAAGCTCCATTTTATTAATATATATACTTACAATACAGATTCAAAAAAATTTCTACGAATTTAGGTTGAATCGCAACACTATCACCAAGAAAGTTCAGCTGAAAGTGTTTTGCACATATAATTATTTACTACGCAATACCCAATACCCAAACTCATATAATTATTTGTATGACGTAGCTGTCATAGGAACGATCGGTTGAAAAACTAGTTTTAGTGAGAAAGACTTTTTGATTTTCAATGGAAACGGTTCCAAACTGCGTATTTCTTAGCTTGCTATGCTTTCCCATGATTCCACTAAGTTTGGTCGAAGTCGGACATGTATATAATATAGCTCCCATAGAAAAGTAAGGTCCGAAAAGAAGTCTTAGTTAGAAAAACTTTTTTGTTTTCAAGGGTATACAAAACTTCGGCCGAGTCGAAGTTAACTTTCCCCTATTTTTTCTGGCTTAAAACAGAAGTCGAAAAGTCAAACTCGAATATCTAGTAACACGATTAGAAGGGTAACTGTTGGCCGATTTTCAATCTTTTTTTTTTTTAAATTACTCCTAATACCCACCATTATGGTATGATCTATGATATTTAAGATCGGTCAATAAATAACGGAGTTAGGGACCAATGATCTTTCGATTTTCGAAATTTTGACTTAGAAAACCCATAACCCCGTTATTTATTAAACAATCGAAAATTTCCTAGTTCTCACATAGTTCTTAACAGACCCCCGTTTTCGTTTTTAATTACGCATAATCCGTTCTCGACAGACCATTTTAAAAAAGGGCCTATGTTTTAAATTTTTGACCGACTTTGAACCGAAATACAACAACAAAATTTCTCACTTTTATACCTGAAGATGTACACTACCGTTAAAACTAATCAAAAAAAATCAAATTCGGAACATAATTTTGAATACCAAGATCCAAAGTTCTCGCAAAATCCTCGAATTCCAATTTTTTGAACATTAACCATTGGTAAAACTTGGTTTTCAAACTACATTTAAAAATTTTCTAAGAATAAAACTTTAGCAAAGTTTCAATATATCAATTATCATATCAGTGTGAGATCAGCCTTTTCCTTTTCGGGATTTCGAGTAAGAAGAGCGAGCCTCGATAAGCTCGCTCTTTTTGAACGAAGCTTAAAAAGTGCAATTACAGTTACAGTCAGGGCCGGTCTCCTGCTCCACACTCACATGTTCTTTTGGGCAAGACCGCACCTTATATAACATCCACATCCACATCCACTGCCAGACTCCAAAACAAGCCAAAACTAGTGCAAAATGATGCAATCCCCTCATTAAAAACGGCGTTTTCTTTCGCTTTTACTTTTGTTTCCCATTAATTAATACCAATTATGACAAATGACAAACCAGCAGCAGCGATTGGAAAGCGATTTAACAAATCCAAATGCAAACAAAAAAAGTGCGCTGCCCTTTTCTAAAAATTTAACAAACGAGATTGAAAGCTAAAAGGAGCTAATGCACTAATGCAACTAAGCAAAACATTGGGTCATATTTTTATTACATGTATAAAAGAAAGTTCGTGAATGAACTCCTTGGCCAATTGGCGGGGTAAATTGTTTTGAAATTAGCTCATTTTCTTGACGTCGTTCACTCACCTGACTGTTGCTGCAATAGTAAATGTCCGACATCCTGGTGAGTCTTTGTGTTTAATACTTTGGATTCGTTATAACTTAAGCTTGAAGCGGCATGACCGCGTTCCAGCGACAGGTGGCCCTAACAACAACAGCAACCTGTTCGCCTGTTAGCCGCTTCCCCCACTTTTCGCGAGACAAATGAAAAGTGTCACACGCTTTGTAATCGATAGGCGAACTGACGTCGGTTTGGGTTTAGATTTTCCGCATGCTTTCTGATAACTTAACTAACAAGCAGCAACAACAACAAACAAAACAAAAACAATACACTTCACGCTCCGTCTTGCAGAACACTTTTTGCTTTTATTTCTTTCGAGATTTTTGTATTTTGTATTTAAAAGGCGCATGCGCGCGCGCACCTTTCTTTTTCTTTTTCCAGGTGGCAGAAGCACAGATAACGATCGACAAAGAGACAGAGAGAGAGAGAGGGAGAGCGCCACAACCGTCTTAGGCCAGGTTAAAAAGCAGACTAAACTCGGCCAGACAACTCTTTGGCTCTGCCAGCGTCAGCGCAACATAAGCTACCCATGGGCAGCGGGCAACTCAAACTAGTTTGAGTCCGACGACGACAGCCGCAGCAGCAGAGGCAGTCGGTGGGTTAAGCGTTAGCAATCAATTGAATTTAATTTTATAAATATTTGCTATTATTATTATTTAACTATTTGAAACTTGGCGGCTTACATTTGAAAATAAGTAAGTCAGATGACTTGCTTCGGTTTCGGCTTTTAAGCAAACGAACAGATGGCGCCACTTGCAACTTAATTGTTGCTGAACTGGCGCCATAAAGTCAACATGTGAAATACAGATGGTGCTTATTAAAGGCCGATAGAGGGCGCCACTTGCAGTTTGATTAATTGAAATTTGGCAACTCCCAGTTCTAGGCTGCTTCTATTTACACTAGGAGTACGTTTTTGCTTTAAAGCTGTGTACTCAGACAAGCTAAATCGATTTAGCTGCGGTCGAGTTCATATAGCTTGAGTCGTTCTCAGACAAGCTAAATGCCTTAGCTCATACCCAGCTAAAAACTCGTGGCGCCGCAACCTTGACTGGCTAGAAGCTGAAAGGGTTTCCAATTATTTAGCGAGTTACCCTTGCTAACTGAAATCAACAATCGCTGCAGCAATAAACAAAATAAAACACAACCAAGGCATTGCCAACGACTTCTGCTCTCCGCATATTACCCAAACACTCTTGCATTTTCACTTTTCTTAATTAAATTATTATAATTGTAAACAAAACACCCAATATAAACGAACTCAGTGCAGTATGACCGTTGATATTTGGCGGTATTTTTCTGTTGAAGGGTATTTTGGCGTTGAGCAGTCACACTGTAGCCTTAGCTGGGACTTCAGCGGAAAAAGTTGTGTTTTTAGCAAGGTATAGATTTAGCTTGTCTAAGTACATAGCTTAAGCGGCAACATATAAAAAGTACACGGGTATCAAAAAGTTACAGCCGCTTATATTCGTTATACTCGATAAGTATTGCCCATTTCTGCCTATTGTTCGCCTATCGTGTTCAACTATTACCACTAGCACAATAAAAGCCAGAGCTCGCTAATAACAGTTGACCGTTTTTCCCTTTGCGGTCTGCTCACTAACATAAGCAAGAAAACCATGCACGCTTGCTCTCTCTCTCTCCTCTCTCTCAGAACACTTCGCTTCTCTTCGTTTTTTTTTTCAGTTGACTCAGCTGAGCTATTCTTCTTATGCTCATTCAATAACAACTTAAAAAGAGCAGTCCGACTAAGCGCTCGCCCATTAAGAGCCAGCAGATGAGCAAACAATTAAAAGGCTAAGCGCAAACGGTCCCTTTTTCACTATTTTTCACTTGAAAAATGTATTATAATTTGCCCAGAAGCTTGGAACGCATAGAAGGAATCATCTCCGACCACATAAAGTATATGTACGAGGTGTGTTCAAAGGAAAAGGTGAATTTTGAATTTGAAACCTTTTGTTCTCTTCAAAGCAGGGATTAATACCGGTACCGAAACCGGAACCGTTAACCGAAATAAACCGTTTCAAATCGCGTACCGGAACCGAAACCGACCCCGATACAAACTTTTTTTTCGAGAACCAAATACCGTTTACCGTTATTATTGGAACTGATAGAACCGGAACAAAACCGAAACGTTGGTACCGGTACTGTTTCGGTTTTTTAACTTTGCAGAGCCCATCTGTTTCAATGGGAGAGTACAACTTTAACGTTGTAAAGGACTTTGTCTACCTCGGAACGAGTCAGGAGATCCGAAGAAGAATAACTCTTGCAAACCGATGTTACTACGGGCTTAGTAAGGAGTTCAAGAGCAGAGCCCTCTCTCGAAAAACGAAAATCGCGCTATACAAGTCTCTTATTATCCCAGTCCTGCAATACGGCGCAGAAGCATGGACATTAACAACAGTGGATGAGGAGGCGATCGGCGTGTTCGAGAGAAAAGTCCTTCGAAGGATTTATAGACCGGTAAAAGTTGACGATGAGTTCCGCACCCGTATGAACCACGAACTGTATGAGCTCAATGGGGACACTGATCTAGTCAAGCGCATAAAACAACAGCGGCTGCGCTGGCTTGGACATGTTAGTCGTATGGATGAAGAAGCTCCAGTAAAAAAGTGTACAGGCGGAAGGCGAACGAATTAGGGAAAGCAGGAGCTGTAGGACGACCGAAACTTAGTTGGGAAAAAAAAGGGGAAAGTTAACTTCGGCTCGGGCGAAGTTTTGTATACCCTTGCAGCTTCCATTGAAAACAAAAAAGTTTTTCTAACTAAGACTACTTTTTGGACCTTACCTTTCTAAGGGAACTATACTATATACATGTCTGATTTCGACCAAATTCGGTGAAGCATAATACACTGTTAATTACGAAATTTGGAGGCGATCCCATTTAAAACAAAAAAGTTTTTCTCACTAAGACTAGTTTTTCATCCGATCGTTCCTATGACAGCTACACTTATAGACAAAATAATAGGAGTGATTTTTTTCTTTTATTTCTAATTCATATCTTCTCTAATCTCAACCAATCAAAGTTTTTTCAAAACTTATATAATTATCTTTAAACAAAAAGTACAAAAAGGGTCACAAACCCTTTAATATACAAGTATACCAGGAAAAAATAATAGGTGTGAAATTTTTTTTTTTAATATCGATTTTAATCGATATAAACATATCATTTCATATGGAAGCTATACTTTTATACTTTACTTTTAATATGGTCACACTGCTTCGGTACGAATTGGGTGAATTCCCGGAATTAATTAGCTTTCTGGGAAAAAATGTGGATTGTTTTATTGGTTAGACTGCAAACTCGGCTGGTCAATAAAGTAGGTGTATGAAGCAAAACATTAACCTGTAGTTTATAAGTACAATTATTTGGTTGCAGAAGGTAAGGTATTAGGAAAATATAACTAAACGGGGAGTTAATAACCATTAAAATTGTATTAGATGGGCCGTGGTCGCCACTGCAGAGCGGAGGAGAGAAGGCTCATTCAACGACTCCGAGATGAAGGAAAAACGTATAAATCCATTGTCATGTTAATGAAACGTTCTCAAAACTTCGTAACCAATGCCTTAAAACCGGAAAATAGGTGAAACTCGGGGAGCAACTAGAAAATCATAATCTAAGACCGACGATCGCATGGTTCAGTTGGTTAAACGCGACCCGTTCAAGTCTTTCAGGATGATTGCCAATGAAATTGGGAATATTGTGTCATCACGGACCGTTCGGCGACGATTGGCAATAGCAAACCTACCAGGTAGGATTGCTCACAGGGTTCCTTTGCTTCGGTCGGCAAATTTACAGATGAGGAACAAATTTGCATTAGATTGTAGAACCTGGTGACAATAAATGGCGAAATATCCACTGGAGTGACGAAACCAAAATAAATTTATTTGCAAATGATGCCAAAATGAATGTTCGCGTCCGAAAGGCAAGAATTGATCCCAAGTACACATATAAAAATGTGAAACATGGAGGTGGTAGCCTAATGGTATGGGGCGTTTTTTCATGGTATGATGTTGGTCCGGTTCATCGTTTTGACGGAATAATGACAGATTCTATTCAAAGATTATGAGCGGTGATACCGGAGGATAATATGCCACTTTTATGGAAGTTCCAACAGGATAGTGACCCGAAGCACGCCTCTCGAGTAGTAAAGGATTGGTTCCGAGAGCAAAATGTGGATGTTCTTGAGTGTCCAAGTCAATCCCCGGACCTCAATCCCAACGAGAATCACTGGGGTGAACTCAAAAGAGAGTTCGGAAAGACTTTTTGTCAAAATAAAAATCAACTTTGGGATATTGTCCAAAGAGCATGGTATAACATTCCAATTGGAACTTGTCGCAAGTTAATATCCTCCATGTCAAGACGAATGGAGAAAGTCTTGCAAAATAATGGCGGATATCGGTTACTAACTGCCAGATACTTAGTTTAATATAAAACAAGACCAAAAATAGTGAAATATTGATTTAATTTAAATATTTATCTTCGTACACCTATTATTGTGTCCAGACAAAATTGGCGGATTTAAGGAAATATTTCATTTAGTTGTATATTAAGAGGTTTGTGAAACTATTTTTACTTTTTGTTTTAAGTCTTTTTTGTGTTGAGATGAGATGAAATATCATTCAAAGTTAAAAAGAAAAGAATGTTAAAACCGAGAAAAAAACACACCATTATTTAAAAAACGATGGCTCGAAAAACTAGTTCTTGTGAGAAAAACTTTTGTCTATTGGCATATACGTATTTTATATACATTTACACAATTTCTACAAAGTTATGTCAAAATGATCGGTGGAATAAGAAGTTCTAGTAAGAAAAACTTTTTTGTTTTCAATGGGATCGCCTCCAAATTTCGTAATTAGCAGTTTGTTATGCTTTTCCATGAATTCTACTAAGTTTGGTCGAAATCGGACATCTATATAGTATAGCTCCCATAGAAAAGAAAGGTCCGAAAAAAGTCTTAGAAAAACTTGTTTGTTGTCAATGGAAGCTGCAAGGGTATAAGAAACTTAGGCAGAGCCGAAGTTAACTTTCCCCTATTTTTATACTCTGAAATTAAGAATTATATTTTTAATTTCAATGCGTACGACGGTCACATTCGATATCATGCAACTTCGCCTTGCAAATTTTGGCTATTTTAGGTTAGGTTGCAATAGCCGAGAATGACAAGTCGCTCTCCCACTCTCCCAAGGGGGCTCGTTGCGATGCCATGAGTGAATGGTTATTCAGAGGTTAGAACAGAAAAGTGCTTGTGTACCTACATTTGCAGATATTTTATTTAGAAATTTTTTCCATTTCTGTTCAAGTCAAGGCTACAAGCCTATAATATTTGGATGAAGGTAGACCACCTTCCTTATTGTCCGAAAGTGCACGTTTTCAGAGTTTCATAAAAAAGGTTGAACAAAAACTATGAATTCAATTTGGTTGGGGCACTGCAAAACTAAAGCGATTTATGAAAGTAACTTATTTTTTGTAAATAATTATTTTTAAAAGACTGCAAAAAGTATCTAAATAAACGAAACGTATTTACTTTTGAATTCATCGGCTCCAAATCAATCCCATCGAGTAATTTTATCGATTTGTGAAGACCGAAATATGTAACCAAATCGAATTCGAGCAAATTTAGTGAAAGTGAAAACCGGAACAGGCCTGATAAAAATTCTTAAGAAATTGTATGAATTGATTGTTTTAACCGAACCTTTTGGATACCCCCTGTACGTTGAGGGTTGAGGTACGGAAGAATAATCATTTCCCCGGGGCCCGGACTTCGGAGAGGGGTCCGAAGCCTAACGTCCCTTTCGGCGTTAATTTCCAGGGTGTTGGAGTGTTAAGTCGATAACGTTATCGATACCTAACTCACTGTAGCGTAACGTGCAAAAAAGGCCCAACAGATGTTTATAGGGGCGCCGCTTAACATTTTTTTGTAACTTGGCGCTTCACCTTTAAAATATCAGCTTTACGTGGGCCAATAGATGGCGGTCAAGTATGCAAGTCAGATGAAAAGTTTCCAGACACTCGACGTTTAGATGGCGCCACTTTCTCACTTAAAACTCGAAATTAAAAGACTCTACATTGTTATGTTCCACACCAGGAAAATGCAAAATTTAATGTGATTTTTCTGTGTGGCAATTGTACGCGATAATTCACTGCGTCTTCTTGTCCTCCTTTTGTTTGCCACCACCACCAGTTGTGGCCAAGGCCTCATCCTTGAAATGCAGGAACACAAAGCTGAACACGAAAACGCCCAGCATCATGGAGAAGGCGCTCGTGTAATAGGGAAAGGCGCTGGGAATGAATCGCTCGTATTGAGTGTGCTCCAGGGGACGCACCGACACCTGGGTGGTGCTGTACAAGTGTGTGTAACCGACACGATCGTAGTCCACCTTGAACTGGTAGACGCCATAGACGTCGGGTATCTTGAACTTGGCCTCGTAGCCACCCTTGGGCGTTTGCTTCAAGAAGGTGCGCACAAACGGATCGATGCGCACGAACTCCAATTGAATGTCGCTGGCCTTGAATGCCTGCCACTTGCCCTCCACCAGCTCCTCAATGGCGATGCTATAGACCACCGGATCGGTGATGGTGTAGGCCTGCTCTGGCGGCAACAGTTCTCCCTCCTTGTGATGCTGCACGGAGGCCACACGCAAGCGTCCGCTCTCACCAAACACCCACTGGCTGATGGACTCGGCCACCGCACGATTTCCCGCCTGCTTGAAGAAGACACCGCTCTGTGCGTACTGAACGGCTGTGCTGAAGGATTCGTCCGAGAAGAAGTGCAGGGAGCCCGAAAAGACCACACGGGCATTGTTGCGAGCCTGGAGAGCGGCGATCAGTAGAGTGGCACGACCCACGGCATGTGGATAGTCACTGACCACAGACGCCTCGGTGTTGTAGCTGTAAGCACTACTCTCGGCGGTCAGCAGCTGCAGGACCAAAGGATTCTCCTTGTCAGCTATCAGGCCGGTGCCGCGGTACAGCAAAGGGGCAGCCTCCTTGCCCCGATTCGCCTTGCCCACAATGGCATCGGCTGCTATCAGATTCTTGGCCGCCGTCAATATGGTGGTGTGATCTCCGTCGTCACTTTGGTCGTAGTGCAGATGGTCGATTACCGCCGCGTTCTCCTCATCCAACTCGAAACCGCATTCCGAGGCGAATTCCCGCAGAGCATCGCCGGAACGCTCACTGCCGGCCACCAACACATTGCCGCCATCGTCCACAAACTGGGCCAAACGTTCTACGCTGATGTCACCGCCAAACTCCTCCACACTGGGAGCGAAAATAATGACATTCTTGTACAGATATTCACCATAGCGAGAGAGCAGCAGACTAGAGTCGTCGGCCAGTTTGTAGCTGAGCTTGAAGCCACGATCTAGCAAAGCAAACGGTAAATCAATTTATTTTTTTTTTTCGTACACGTCACAGGTTAAGCCGGCTGCTAGCCGAAGGGGGGCGGGGGCATGGACTCACCCTGAAGCGATTTGAAGAACAGCGAGTGCGTTTCACGTATGGCCAGATTATCCAACAGCACCAGGGTATTGGCATCTGTCTCCAATACAGCCTGGCAATTGCAAATTGCCAAAATGGCAATTAATAAAACTTTCCACATTTTTCTTCGAGCGGCGGCTGTGACTGAAAATGAAAGATTACAAATGGCAGTGCCAGAGTCTATCGATAGCAGCGCTAACTCATCTCTATTAGTGTTGGGTAAAACCATCGATAGCACTATCGATACTATTGATGGCCAATTATCGATTGTTGACCCACAAATTTACACAGAAATTTAAACTTCAGGTGTAATCGATATCGGAGCAGAAATTTAAACTTCAGGTGTAATCGATATCGGAGCAGAAATTTAAACTTCAGGTGTAATCGATATCGGAGCAGAAATTTAAACTTCATGGTGTAATAAGAAAGGTAAACTTCATGGTGTAATAAGAAAGGTAATAAGGTAAAAAGGAAATTGGAGGAACAATTCAACTACCAGCTCTCCAAGAGCAGGCGAGTTGCAGAAAACGCGTTTGGACACCTTGAAGCAAGGTTCAGAATTACATGTGGAGTAGCACACATGAAGAATTCTCCGAATTGCCCACTTATCGAGAAGGAACAGCCCAACTTGAGCCTGACTATGGGAGACCGCAGAAGAGAGTCGGAAATAATGATGAATGCCATAGCAGATTATTTTTATAAAAAAAAATTAAATAAATTCATTGAATTTTAAAGCTTAATGGTTTTGAGATGTCTTTTATTAATTCCAATAATTTAACAGGGAATTCCAGGGAACGATCTATTCATTGTCCTTTAAGAATCGCGTAATTTTGCCGCAATGCGGAAATCCTAATTACTCTTGATCCATTATTTCTGACTGTCGGTGACTTTTGGGTTGCTTTTTGCAGGTAAAGGAGCCTAAATACTAGAATTGATGAGTCTCCCATCTATAAATGATTTAAAAGACACAGCTGCGCCTATAAGTTTTCAAAACTTTATATATTGTAAAGATTATGTTTCGTAGTATAACATTGTGCCATATGGGCCACGAAATTGATTGATCGGGAACCCCCAAGCATTTGTGACACTTTCTCGAAGTGCACCCACTGAGATGGAGAGCCGCCTTTTTAGTTCTAAAAAATGGCAGTAACAGAAACGCGAAGATCGGGGTGTTTTTCGGCCCACAAGTCAATCAAAACTTTCTAAATAAAAGAAACATATGTTCCATACATGTCAAACCTCTATCTCTTACCATCTCTAAGATCTGTTTGTTTATACGGACAGTCATCCAGACGGACGGACAGACGGACACTTTTGCGCAAACTTAATATACTCTGTGTACCTCTGGTACAGAGTATATTTATACAATAAAAAATATTTTTAATTTAAAAAATAAAAAAAAAATGATAAAAATTTTTTATGTTTAAAAATTAAAATGGAAACTAAAGTCGAATAACTTTTGGACCCAAAGCCCGATTACCAAAGTTTGTATACATAAACGATCTATGGGTTAGTATGTATGAATGCGTACATGTAGATAAGGGAGGTGGTACTACCAGGCCTGTCGAATGGGGATTCCAGGCCCGGGGGGATTTTTTGTACATAGTTTATTTAAGGGGTTAGGTAGGTTTCAAAATTTAAAAAAATTGATTTTTTTTTGCTTATCTTATAATTCAATATGCTTAGAATATTCTCTCAAAGTTTTAAAACGATCTGAGTAATATTCTAAGAGATATAGCCTTCGGATGTTCTACCCATCAGGCTATGTCAGCGTGAATGTAAATCTTTAATCGCGTTTTTCTCGCAACTACGTTTTTGAAATCGGTAGTCACGATTTCTCGAAAACTTATGAACCGACTTCTTTCAAATTTTGCACACTTCTTTAAAATAACATTATCTCGTGCTTGAACGAAGGATTTTTTTTTCTTCTATTTTAAGTGATTTTTGAAGGCCATGAAGGGTGCAAATTTTACTCAAAAAGAGGGTTTTTTGTTCTCAACGCCGCCAAAAATGCAATTTTTTTATTTTTTTTTTTTCCTTCGTCCAAGCACGAGCTTTAAGCATCTACTAACAGAAAATTTTTGTTTTTTGCATTTCTGATGAATCTGTCATGAGTTATATTGACTACGCCGAGGGTCCTTTTTTTTGCGGGGACACAGGAGCCATAATTTTTAATATTTTTCAATGAAAATTTCACAATTTACTTATAAAGTATATATCTTTTATATGGTAAATTGATGGAATTAAATATTTTGTTGGTTAAATAAAAAAAAATTCGTAAAAATTTACCTGTTTCGCCAAAAATCCGGGCTCCGGGCCCCTCTCAGAAATCCGGGCCCGGGAGGAAACACCCTGGTCCCACCCCCTCTCGACGGGCCTGGGCTTTAGGGGTTACATACAGTTAATTTTTTTTTTTTGAAAATCGATTTTTTTATTATATTTTTTTGATGTACATATATTTATGTACACACACATAAAATTTCAAGTCAACTCGTCAATTATATTCAAAGATACCCGCTTATTTGTAAATATGCTCCATGTAAATGTACAGTGCAGTTCAAACTTTAAACGCGTTTTTCTCAAAACTGTGTTTGCAAAGTCGGCGTACACGTTTTCTCGAAAACTGCTGAACCGATTGGTCTCAAATTTTAACACATGATTCTTAAATGTTACGTAAAGATATTAATCGAAGCTTTTTACTCATCGATACTTATTTTTTTTTTTATAAGCCAAAATTTTGGCGAAAGATCGACTTTTTTTGAGAAGCTGCCATTTTGTCAATAAACTTTATTTTGCTTAATCCTTCGGATAATTTCCAAATTAAACAATTCCTTAACGAAATCCGTTTGGTTTTCTAATTTTGGATGATCAAGTCCAGACATATTGTGTACGCCGCAGAGCTCAATTTTTGAGTGGAGCTCCAGGAGATCAGCTATAGCACTTTTCCCAATTATAATTGTTACTAACGAAAAAAGTTAAAATACAGGAATAAGTTAACTTAAAATGTGTACAAATTTTTGCCTTAATAAATTAAAAGGTCTTCTCAGGAAATGTTTTTTAAACTGGCTGTTTTAAAGCCAATTAACTGTATGTAATCCCTTAATAAGGGATTTATTTCATATTTCTATTTAGAAGCTACCCCATTTGGTCATATGTAAGTCTGCTGTGCGCGTTGCAAACGTTTGCCATGTTTTGTCCATCTCTATCCCATTTAGTGACATTTCATGGACTCCCATCACTAATAACTACCTAACCGAGTACTCAACTTGTTACAGTAACGAGTCATATGACCAGGCGAGTCGTGTCTAGTTTCAGACCGCGCTTCAGTCTGTGCTGAACTGTGCATGAGCACAGACCTGCCTTATCTTAATTTTCTTTTTTTAATTTCTTGACTTTTTATTTTTATGATGAATTTTGACCCGTGAAGAAAGTTCAGTTCTACCAAATATCTAATGTGATTCCCAAAAAACAAACTATTAAATTTTGTAAAATCTTTTCCAGGGGGGGGGAGGGGGAAAAAAAAAAAAAAAAAAATACCCAAAAATAATCAATTCCAAAAAAAAGAAAATATATCCCCGGTTTTTGGGGGGGTGGGAAAAAAGCGTTTTAAATTTTGGGTTTTCTCGACCTCGCCATATTGTACCAATATAGTAACTTTCAAGGCATTAATCAATTACGCTGTAAGTGGCACCTATATTACCTGCTTGCAGATCCATTTGCAAGTGTAGACAACAGCCAAATCCTCATGCAGACGTCTCTTGCGATTGCGTGCCCCCAGCATAGCTGCCCGCGTGGGATGTCGCTATTCCCACCAGCGTTTCAGATATATGAAGCCACGCTCTTATCAGTGTATTCAATATCAGTGTTTTTCGGGGGGGGGGTTTCTTTACTTTTAGAAATTGTTTTAACCATTTTTTTTTTTTTTTTTTTTTTTTTTTTTTTCTGTTTAATATATTCTTGAGTGGTTAAAATGAAAAAAAACCACAAGTTAAAAAAAAAAAAAAAAAAAAAAAAAAAAAAAAAAAAAAAAAAAAAAAAAAAAAAAAAAAAAAAAAAAAAAAAAAAAAAAATAAGCTTTTAAAAATAAAAAAGAACTAAAAAAAAAAAAAAAAAAAAAAAAAAAAAAAAAAAAAAAAAAAAAGGACCACAAAAAAATTCCATAAAACAATGAATAAAAAAAAAAATTAACCGTTCGACCATAACGGATTTTTGCGATGGCAAAAAAAAAAAAAAAAAAAAAAAAAAGACTATTAATCAACATTGCTTTTAAGTTACTCGCTATTATATAATTAAGTGGCTCTATCTCATCCTAAATTTAACCTGAAAAAAAATTTGTTATTGCTCCCTCCTCTTTGGTGGGGGGGGGGTTTTTTTTTTTTTTTTTTTTTTTTTTTTTTTTTTTTTTTTTTTTTTTTTTTTTTTTTTAATTTGGCGTACATGCCCCGAGCATTGCTGTCCGCGTGGGATGTCGCTATTCCCACCAGCGTTTCAGATATATGAAGCCACGCTCTTATCAGTGTCTTCAATGTCAGTGTTTTTCGAGTTGCCGACAGTTTTGTCTTTTTGTCCAGTTGTAAAGTTGTGCTGAAACTTTGAAACCAGCTGGTATAACTCATTCTGGAAATTTCCTGCAAGATCCGGATCCGACTCCTCCCACTTTCGTCCATTGGAGGAGACAAAGACATGCATCCAACGCACTCACTGCCGACTTTAAAATCTCTTGTTTTTTGATCATCTTTACTTAATGTGAACTGATCTTGCTCATTATTTATAAAAGTATCATCCTTCAACTAAAAGTAAATCTTTGAAAATTTGTTTCAAAATATATCGTTCAATAGAGACATAATTTCAAAGAAATTGTATAGGGTTCTGGACGGGATAAAAGTATCTTTGTCATACCGAACAGTCCGATTCATCGTTATTGTTATAAACAACAAATACCTTCACGACCTTAAGATGTGGCATCTTTGCAAGGATATGCCAAAGTAGCTCGAAATAACAAGGAAAACTTGTGAAGTAGAGATTCTCTAGGAAAAATGCTCATGGTAATCCTTTCCGACATGGATATTTGTTGTTCGTCGATTTGTGTTGTAACAACTTTTCAGCAGGACGTAATAATAAATAAGCCGTTTTTTTCGAAAATACGTGGCCGGGAGGTGGTCACGCTATTTATTCAACTTTACGTCCATCTGTACTGAAAAGCTTGCAGTTTTTTTGATTCCGCAAGACGAATCATGTCGGCTCTGTAACCCGTTTATCTCATCTATCTAGATAAATCTGGCAACACCATTAAAGTCGTGAAGGTCTTAATTGATTCTTCTCGATAACGCTAATCGGAATTGCCAAAGCTATAAACAATCGACAGTCCATGCGCGAGTTGATTTAATTTAAATTAATTAAAAATCCAAAAAGCGGTTCTTGGGCCATAACTTCAGATTTTGGGCGTTTTAGAAAGAAACCAAGTATGAGAGTATGCCGGACTCGATCTGCTCTATAGCCAAGGTAGTGCCAGCTAACGCAAGTCCTTCCTTAATCAAGAAGTCACCAGTATCCATTGAAATGGAAAATAAGAAAGAAAAAAGTGTAGAAGCCAAGACAGTGCCAGCTACTGATCAAGATCAAGCCATGAAGTCACCATTATATGTCGAGATGGAAAATAAGACCGAAGAAAGTGTAGTCTCCAAGGCAGTGCCAGCTACCAATGATCTAGAAATAGCGAGTTCTTCCTTAGCCCTGAAGTTACCATTATGCCTCGAGATGGAAAATAATTCTTAAAATGATATTAGGAAGGAAATCGACCGAAAGCAGTCTCATGGACATTTGAATTTCCCATTGAAAGAGCAAGAAAGAGATGCATTTGACTCACTATAGTTCGCCATCCCATACAGCAGCTAATAATCAAGATCAATTCTAAATGTGTACTAAGAATAACAATTTGATTTTACCATGGAATCGTATGGACAAGTCTTGTTTTAGTTACTTACTCTAAAATACATATTAAGTTTATTTCCGCTCGCCTCTATTCATATTAAAAGTATGCAGTTTAAAGATCAAACATGATCTCAAAACTGCATAATTTATAAATAAATACTTAAAATAATATTCACAAAATTCTTGAGAGACACCCACTCTTATGTGTATGCATTTATTTCTGTTCCAATTTTTCTCTCTCAGTGGCTGTCTCTTCGCCATGACTTCGTTCTGGCGCTTATGTCGTCGCCTGACGCCGAACGTCTTCGCCTGACTTCAGTCTTCGTAGATTTATAGCTCTAGTTGCTAGGTAAAGTGCGAATTAGGCAAAGAATTTTCGTTTGATATTTAAATTACTTACTATTTCTTCTCGACTTTTCATTCCAATTTTATGAGTCATCGACATGTTTAGAATCAAACTCTATCATCCATACATTTTCAACGGAAACTTCCAAATTGGGATGCTGCAAGTGTTCCATGGCCTACAAAAACAAAATGATTGGTTTAAGAAATCCCAAAAAAATCATATTTCCTCACCAAATCATATGGGCCAGACACTTTAAAAATCGCAAACTTGAGGGCTCACTACGTCTTTGCAGCGCCCTCTCCATCCCCTTCTTGTCAATTTCCGATTTATCGTTATTGTTATAAACAACAAATACCTTCACGACTTTAAGATGTTAAGATTTATGTCAAATAACAAGGAAAACTTGTGAAGAAAATATTCTCTAGGTGAGGCAAACATGTAAGAGCTGTTCCATTGGTTATCCTCTCCGTCATGGATATTTAATGTTCGTAGATTTCGTAGTTGTAACAACGTTTCAGTACAGATGGACGTAAAGTTGAAAAAATCAGCCGCGACCACATCCTGGCCATGTATTTTTGAAACTTCTTCCATAATCCAATTCTCCCGCACGCCATCTAACCAAAGTTTATTCAACTTGGGCAATCCAATGATTAGTTTTCTTACTTCAAGTTGGGTGAGGCAAACTGAAATCATGATTTTTGCCCATCGAAGTATGCTGTACTTAAATATATTATTCATTAAGGAAATTATTTATTTTATATTTGCCTTAAACCTGATTTATTTGGTACATCTTTAACTAGTCAGATCTTTAACTAGTGTGGACTAGGTTTAACGCTGCCATAAATGACAATGAATTATCTTTTTTAAATAAATAATTGTTAATGGAAATAAAGTTGGCATGATTTTAAGCGCAAAAGCATAAACGTAGTAATAGTGTCACATTTTAGTGTCACAATGTCAAATTCGTATGGAGCTGTGACATTGTGACACTGAAATGTGACATTTTGTGACGCAGTATAAACCGAGCATTAGAATGTGCGTCAAAATAGCGACGAATAGTTAGCGTGGATCACTAAGGAAATTTTTATTTTCCAATTTTATCTTGATTGCAATGATCAATCCAAAAACTTTAAATGCAGAAATGTTAAGAATTTCATAAACTATTGTTTCAATTGGGCAGGGGCTAGTTTCAAGCTTTATGGATATTAAAATTTAAGTGTTGAAAAATTGACTTTCCACTAAATTGAAAATCTCTCAACTTCCTGCTCGCGTAGGGCTATGCACGATATAACCGCGTATTCGCCATAGTTTTGCCTGTTTTTCAGTAAAAGTTAGATTAAAATCATGTGGAGCGTTTCGAGATATTTTCAATTTTGTGGGACCACCTAGCATGCTGGCCCATACAAATTGCACCCGATTAGCATAGGCTTTCAAATGCTCGGTAATTTCTCGACTTACAACTCGCGCAGCGCATTGCACAGTATACCTGCGTATGCGCTATGGTTTAGGCTGATTTTTAGTAAGATTTTGATCAAAATCATGATTAGTAGGAGGTCTCAATGCGGTAATTCAAAAATAATTAAGACCGTTCCAGAAACGGAACCAGCTCAGTATCGGAACCAGTACAAAAACTTATCGATATACGGTATTTTTAAACCAAATTATTTTAATTTTTAGAGCTCGCGTAGCCCAATGAACGCTATGGCAGATTCAACTACAAATTAATCTGCAGCTTTCCCACACCCACTTATTAAAATCATGTGGAGGGTTTTTGAGAAAAATTATATTTTTCCAACCCGCCAATTTTTTGGCCGCTGTGGCAAGGCTGGCTACCCATTTGACTTATCGCCCATAGTCTGCCTAATTCGTCGCTGGCTAAATAGCTCGATTCCAAGCTCGCGTAGCCCAATGCACGATATGGCAGATTAAACTACAAATTAATCTTCATCTTTCCCACGCCCACTCATTAAAATCACGTGGAGGGTTTCCAAGAAAATTGTCATTTACTTTTCATTCCACTGTCTCTTAAGCAAAACTTTTGAAACCGAGTAACTTGATCGTTGTTCGGAAACGGAAACAGTCCTGATTGCTTCTAGGAACTGTCGTTAAAAATTGAACGTGTCATCCCACGCTAAGCGTGTGTATTCGGCAGTCGTTTTGTGGTGAAATTCCAAGTGCGGGAGTGCATCAAAGTGATTTTTGCCGGAAAAACGAACATCGTTTGATATGGCTGTTTAATTATAATCACCAGATTGGCAAAAATGTTCGAGAGCTGTCCGAGACTAGACAGACCATTTACAACATTTTAAATCGAGTAAAAAAGGAACACAGACTCATGGCAAAGTCAACAAAAGGCCGACCCCGGAAAATAGCAGACAGAAATGAGCGAAAAATGTTAAGAAAAGTGACCGAAGATCCCAAAATTTCAAATGGATGCATTGCCAATGAGTTGAATAAAAACAGTGGTGTGAATGTTTCCCATGAAACAGTACGTCAGGTGCTCATTCGAAATGACTACACTCGAGGGATCGAAGCTCGTTTACATCGCCCCGAAACCGACAGCGGAACTGGTCGCCGTATACACGTGCCGACAAGCGACAATTAGTGGGACTCTGACAGATTCTTGAACAGGGACTCCTATATTACATACCACTGATCCCGGCACAGGCTCAAGCTAATTATATGGCAGCAGCCCCGCCACGGGGGGAAACATCTGCTTCTCACCAAAAATTAGTTTTTTCTCGATGGACCACGAATTGTGTTGAATTTACCTAAAGAATTAAAATTTATGACCGACATATTCGTGCTAAGTCGAGGAAAAATTTTTCACGAATTTTTGGTGAGAGTGGGCGAGTTATTGACTTAAAACTATTCAACGGAAAGATGTGGTCCTTACAGTTTTCCCAATTGCTCTGAAGTGCACTGTTCAATTGAAAGGTACGTAGACGAAAAATTATTGGTGAATAATTTTCCATCCCTAACCAAACTCATCATACGCGGCGATGACGAAGGCTTTCCAATTGGCGATTTGGCGCAGTTGCAAGAACTTTACCTGACTTCGTTGAAGCCTGAAATTATTTGCGATAAGCCCAAAAAGAAGAGCAAATGCAAAATATACTCAAACTAAAGCAACTGACCAAATTACTATGGGACCTACGTTGCCTCATCCAACTTGATGTAAGAAAACTAATCATTGGATTGCCCAAGTTGAATAAACTTTGGAGAATTGGATTATGGAAAAATTTACAAAATACGTGGCCAGGATGTGGTCAAGGCTTATTCTTCCAACATCTGTACTGAAACGTTGATTCAACTACGAAATCTACGAACATTAAATATCCATGACTGAGAGGATTACCATGGAACAGCTCTTACATGTTTGCCTAGCCTAAAGAATCTCTACTTCACAAGTTTTCCTTGTTATTTCGAGATACTTTGGCACATCCTTGCAAAGATGTCACATCTTAAGGCCGTGAAGGTATTTGTTGTTTATAACAATAACGATAAATCAGACTGTGCGGTATGACAAAGATACTTTTATCCCGTCCAGAACCCAATACAATTTCTTTGAAATCATGTCTCTATAGAACGATATATTTTGAAACACATTTTCAAAGATTTACTTTTAGTTGGAGGATGATACTTTTAGGGTAAATTCACATGAAGCATTAACGCATAAATGAGCAAGATCAGTTCACATTAAATAAAGATGATCAAAAAACAAGAGATTTTAAAGTCGGCAGTGAGTGCGTTGGATGCATGTCTTTGTCTCCTCCAATGGACGAAAGTGGGAGGAGTCGGATCCGGATCTTGCAGGAAATTTCCAGAACGAGTTATACCAGCTGGTTTCAAAGTTCCAGCACAACTTTGCAACTGGTCAAAAAGACAAAACTGTCTGCAGGAAATTTCCAGAACGAGTTATACCAGCTGATTTCAAAGTTCCAGCACAACTTTGCAACTGGTCAAAAAGACAAAACTGTCTTTGCATGTCTTTGTCTCCTCCAATGGGAGGAGTGGGATCCGGATCTTGCAGGAAATTTCACTGAACAGTTATACCAGCAGGTTTCAAAGTTCCAGCACAACTTTGCAAATTGAAACAAAAGTTTATGAAATTCTTAACATTTCTGCATTTTAAAGTTTTTGGATTGAACATTGCAATCAAGATAAAATTGGAAAATAAAAATTTCCCTTAGTGATCCACGCTAACTATTCGTCGCTATTTTGACGCCAACATTCTAATGCTCGGTTTATACTGCGTCACAAAATGTCACATTCAGTCTACCCACAATGTCACAGCTCCATACGAATTTGACATTGTGTCACTAAAATGTGACACTATTACTACGTTTATGCTTTGCGCTTAAAAGTCATGCCAACTTTATTTCCATTAACAATTATTTATTAAAAAAAGATAATTCATTGTCATTTATGGCAGCGTTAAACCTAGTCACACTAAGCTAAAGATCTGACTAGTTAAAGATGTACCAAATAAATCAGGTTTAAGGCAAATATAAAATAAATAATTTCCATTAATGAATAATATATTTAAGTACAGCATACTTCGATGGGCAAAAATCATGATTTTTTGTTTAAGCATAAACGTAGTGTCTGTGACGCAGTATAAACCCAGCATAAGCTGTAATGTTAAGATATTAATAGAAGGTTTTTACTCATCGGTACTTTTTTTTATAAGCATTTTAAGTGCAAAATTTTGGGAAGCTGCCATTTTGTCAAAAAACTTTATTTTGCTTAATCCTTCGGATAATTTCCAAATTAAACAATTCCTCAACGAAATCAGTTAGGTTTTCTAATTTTGGATGATCAAGTCCAGACATATTGTGTACGCCGCAAAGCTCCATTTTTGAGTAGAGCTCCAGGAGATCAGCTATGGCACTTTTCCCAATTATAATTTTTTCGAACGAAAAAAGTTAACATACAGGTTTAAGTTACCTGAAAATGTGTACAAATTTTTGCTTTAATCTCAGGAAACATGTTTAAAAACTGGCCTTTTTCAAGCCAATTAACAGTATGTAAACCCTTAATAAGTGATTTATTCCATATTTCTATTTAAAAGCTACCCCATTTGGTCACATGTACATCTGCTGTACGCGTTGCAAACGTTTGCCATGTTTTGTCCATCTCTATCCCATTTAGTGACATTTCATGGACTCCCATCACCTAATGTACTCAACTCGTTACAGTAACGGTCACATGTGCCAGGCGTTGTAGTTTCAGTCATATGATTCAGTCTGTGTCTGAACTGTGCATGAGCTTGATCCTTATTAATTTTCTTTTTTAATTTTTGACTTTTATTTTTGATGAGTCTGGCCAATGACATTGATTCACTAGTGACTACATCCTCGCCACATATTTTCCCATTTTTCTATAATCTCAACTTGGGCAATCAAGAGTAGGTTCTCCTACTTTGAAGTTGGGGGGTTCAACATAGGTCCCATTCTAACTTGGTCAGTTCCGCTTTAGTTTGATATTGGCACACTAGTCTTTTTTCTATGGTACTTTCTAAGGCTTGGGAGGTGTGTATCTTTTGTCCATTTTATGAATTTTATGGTAATGTCTGAACTTCCTTTGGGTCATTCTTTGTTTACAACATTCCCCTTATATTAACTAATGTGTGGTAACTTGCCAATTAGACCCGTGAAGAAAGTTCAGTTCTACCAAATATCTAATGTGATTGGCACTTAAATCCAAGTATTTCAATTTGGGAAATTCCTTTCGCAGGCGTCCGAAAGCGCTCAAAGAGCACAATTAAATTTCTCTAATACTATTCAATTCCAAGACAGAGGATATATCTGCCCAGTTAGTTCGGCGTTCGCATAGAAGCGTTCTAGATTGAGGCTTCTCTCGACCTCGCCATATTGTACCAATATAGTTACTTTCAAGGCATTCATCAATTCCGCTGTAAGTGGCACCTATATTACCTGCTTGCGGATCCATTTGCAAGTGTAGACAACAGCCAAATCCTCATGCAGACGTCTCTTGCGATTGCGTGCCCCGAGCATAGCTGCCCGCGTGGGATGTCGCTATTCCCACAAGCGTTTCAGATATATGAAGCCACGCTCTTATCAGTGTCTTCAATATCAGTGTTTTTCTTTCTTTTACTTTTAGATTTAACCATTCTGTTTAATATATTCTTGAGTGGTTATGAAAACCACAAGTTATAAGCTTTTAAAATAAAAAAGGACCAGCGCGACCACCACAATGATAATTAACCTATCGACCTTTGCTCCTTTTTTCGATGTCCATATACTATATTTTTTCTCATCGTTGCTTTCCATCCCTGCTGTTCCCCATAACAAGTTGCCCTTCGCGCTCCTAACTTTTTCCCTTTTTTCTATTTCCCCAGGTATGGGGGAACTCGGCGGCCGCACACCCGATATTTTTCCGGGGGGTGCCGCTCTACTAATTTAGGGTTACATAAATTAAGCACCGTTTTGTTCAACATCAATGTTTTTGTTGGTGCTGATTCTTCTTCATTTTTCATTTTCAGAGTTTTCCTGCAACTTTCATACCCCATGGGAGGATAGTCTGGTCAATTCCCTTAGAGCTGATCCATCTTTCTCCCAATTTACATCATCTCAGCTACAAAGACATACAACTACTATATTCCGTTTCAAAAATAAAAAAAATTTTTTTTTATCAACTTATATCGTTTAAAGCTAATCTTGCTCAATATATATAAAAAAAATAACCTACCACTAAAATTCGTTATTATTATAGACAGCTATTAGTGATGGTCTTTAATCTCTTGTTTGTTTGTATTCTCTCATTATTTATAGACAACTAGTAGAAAATTCTTTAGGTAGTTAAAAAGTAGCTCGACAAATAACAAATATTTATTCTCTTGATACACATTTATTAATAACCTTTGTTATAATTAGATTTACCGGTGATCGAGCCGATGTCTGGCCACGTATTTTCGAAAATACTTATTTTGGAAAAAACGTGGCCAGGATGTGGTCACGGCTTATTTATTCAACATTACGTCCTGTACTGAAAAGTTGTTACAACTACCAAATCGACGAACAACAAATATCCATGTGTTACCATGGAACAGCTCTTACATGTTTGCCTCGCCTAGAGAATCTCTACTTCACAAGTTTTCCTTGTTATTTCGAGGTACTTTGGCACTTCCTTGCAAAGATGCCACATCTTAAGGTCGTGAAGGTATTTGTTGTTTATAACAATAACGATGAATCGGACTGTTCGGTATGACAAAGATACTTTTATCCCGTCCAGAACCCTATACAATTTCTTTGAAATTATGTCTCTATTGAACGATATATTTTGAAACAAATTTTCAAAGATTTACTTTTAGTTGAAGGATGATACTTTTAGGTAAATTCACATGAAGCATTAACGCATAAATGAGCAAGATCACTTCACATTAAGCAAAGATGATCAAAAAATTAGAGATTTTAAAGTCGGAAGTGAGTGCGTTGGATGCATGTCTTTGTCTCCTCCAATGGACGAAAGTGGGAGGAGCCGGCGATCTTGCAGGAAATTTCCAGAACGAATTATACCAGCTGGTTTCAAAATTTCAGCACAACTTTTGCAACTGGTCAAAAAGGCAAAACTCTGGGAGGAGGGATCCGATCTTTGCAGGAAATTGGATCCAGAACGAATTAGCGATTCAAAGTTCCAGAATGACAAAGTTATACTCAGCTGGTTTCAAAGTTTCCAGCTTAGAACAACTTTACAACTGAACAAAAAGACAAAACTGTCGGCAACTCGAAAAACACTGACATTGAAGACACTGATAAGAGCGTGGCTTCATATATCTGAAACGCTGGTGGGAATAGCGACATCCCACGCGGACAGCAATGCTCGGGGCACGTACGCCAAATTCCCAAAGAGGAGGAGCAACAGAATCGAGTTAAATTTAGGATGAGATGAGCCACTTATTACTAATAGCGAGTGCTTAAAAGCAATGTTGATTAATAATAGTCTTTTGCCATCGCAAAAATCCGTTATGGTCGAACGGTTAATTATCATTGTGGTGGTCGCGCTGGTCCTTTTTTTTATTTTAAAAGCTTATAACTTGTGGTTTTCATAACCACTCAAGAATATATTAAACAGAATGGTTAAATCTAAAAGTAAAAGAAAGAAAAACACTGATATTGAAGACACTGATAAGAGCGTGGCTTCATATATCTGAAACGCTGGTGGGAATAGCGACATCCCACGCGGGCAGCTATGCTGGGGCACGCAATCGCAAGAGACGTCTGCATGAGGATTTGGCTGTTGTCTACACTTGCAAATGGATCCGCAAGCAGGTAACATAGGTGCCACTTACAGCGCAATTGATGAATGCCTTGAAAGTTACTATATTGGTACAATATGGCGAGGTCGAGAGAGCCCCAATTCA